>CM061534.1:45467741-45746235 GCA_030545055.2 Neoaliturus tenellus | reverse complement strand
CGTCAGATAGAAGAACAAGAAGAACTAGAACAAGAGATGAATGTTACATTTGGAGAGTTAATAGAAGAAATAGTAGAAGAATTTATAAATTTAAACCAAGAAACAACTAATGAAACTGGGAATATATCAATGATGCATCAACCGGAAGAGTTAACCGAATCTGAAGAAGAAGAATCTGGATAAAATGGTGGGGGGGTTAGGTTATTTAAGCAGGAAAGAAAACAGTTTAAAAATCATTTCATAATGGAGGACCGAGAAGCAATGTTTAAAGCTTTTTGTAAGGAAGAACCCTGGGTTCCACCAGTAAATTCCTTTACATATTATTTCCCACTTTTAGACATGGAGGATTGTAAAAAAATTCCAGACATTGGTTTTAAATTTCAAAAACAAGGAATGTTAATTGGTGTCACTGAAAAATATCACAATGAATATTCGGAAAGATTGGCGTTTAACTTTATGATGGACAATATGAATATTAAACCCAGTGAGTATCCATATTTTCTTTATAAATTTTTAGTTGAAAATGGTGCCAGTGTAACTATTGAAATATGTATTCAACATTTTTGGCCTACTCGGGATAGTGGTGGGGGAAAGTAGATAAATGTGTTGTTGAACTGGATAGTCTCTCACTCTTCTAAAATCATTCACCAACAATGTATCGTCCAATTTTGTCTGATTTGACTGCCTCTCATGAAGAAGCCGAAGCTAGAAGGAAGAAAAGCGAACAAGCAAGACAAATTCAGTCTAATATTAATATGGAGTATTATAGGCTACAAATCCAAATCCCAGGCATGCATCTTGGAGAAAACAGAGTAAAGACCGTACATGCGGCTGGTAGTTATATTAAGTATTTGAAATTATTATTGGAAGATAGAGAGTCTAAAATTACAAAATTAGAAGATGAAATGAAGAAATTGAAAAATGAACTATTGCTCTTGAAAAATGGAAATAATGAAGTTGTAGTTGAAGAGGGTGCAGAAGAAGGAAATGAAATATTGGGAATTTGAAGAAAGAAGTTTAAATATCTGTATAAACTTATAAAAAAGAAAAATAATAAAAAAAATTAATAAAATAAAAAAAAATATTAAAAAAAATTAGATTTAGAATAGAGAGCGGGGAATAGATCACTTTGTGGCAATGGAATAACATGTCACTTAGTGCTCTATTCCCCGTTCTCGCATTAATATAATTTGACCTTGACATATATAAAAAATGGTGGGGATAAAGTATTTAAGACGGATGTAACATGTGTAAACACTTCAGTTGAAATATTAATCTCTTTTATAAAACATGGTGGATACTCTATTTGAACTTTGCTTGAGGAAAATTATTTGTGATGGTTTTTTATTTAACCATATAATAAGATCAGGAGAATGTGTTATTCCAAACAGCATTAGAGAAGCTATTCATGAATACCGAAGACAAAATTATGGGTTTGGCATTATTGTTGCTTATAAATTTGCAGATGGGACGACTCTTTGTCAAGATTGTGCACGAGCAGCTATAGATGATTGGGATGAATTTGATCTTGAAGGAGGATATGTAGACCATCGTGTTAAGGCACCACTAATAAGGTTTGAAATCATGAATGAAAAATGTACAATCTGTGCACAACTGTTATTTAGATTTATTAGATGTAGATCATATTAAAAAAAAAAACTGTTTAATGTAACACTATGGTGGGGAAATTTATTGAATGGTGGGGGAAAATAGAAGTGGGGGGTATTGGTTATATATGTTGCTCGATGTTCACCAATTTCTTTAGTCTTGTAATATTGTTTGAAAAAGTAACTTGTAATTTAGTAAAAAAAAAAAAAAAAAAATGAATTTTGAACTAGAAGTGACAAGCTTTAAAATAGTTGAAGAGGAGTGGACAACAGTTTCAAATTTTATTCATTCAAAACAAGATAATGGAACTCTAATGAAGGTATTTTGTTACATTTTAGAGGAAGGGGATGAAGACATAGTAAGAGACTATTTAAGAAATAGAGATATGTCAACTTCCAGCTCGGACTTTGTTAAATTTTTAAAAGACAACAATGTTAACGCGGAATTAGAAGTTTGGTTTTATGTTTAAAGAACTTGGTAGAGGGAGAATAAAAATGGTGGGGGAATTGTGTATAAAACAAGGTTTATACGCAGCAGGAGTTATTTGCTTACTACCATTTAAAAGAAGAACATCATAGAAAAAAAAATGGCTGAATCTCGGGACTATTCAACTCTTTCAACAAGTGAAAGAAAACCGTTAAATTTGTCAAAGAAGATTGTAAATTTGTCAAGAAAAGGTAAACCTATAACACATCCGGAATTGAGCATTTTAGCTAAGGAACGTCATATAAAAGAGAAAACTGAATTGTATCAAATGCAGCTTTTAGTACCTTCATTGGACGTAGGCTGTACAAGAGCACATACATTGAGGACTGCAAACAAGTACATAATAGAACTGTTGGGTAAAATTGAAGTATTGGAAAATAAACTAAAGGAGTTGCAAAATCTAAATGTATGGAATCCGGCAAATGAACTCCCTGTTCTGCAGATGGAGCCAAACGATCTTCCTGCTACTTATGCATGGAACGCATTTAATGATATTGATAGAGACTCTCCTGTGAAGTACCAACCTCCTGCTGTGTAAAAAAATGATGGGTAAAAAAAAATACAAAAAAAATAATAAAATATAAAAGGAAAAAAAATTAGTTGTAGAATAGAGAGCGGGGAATAGATCACTCTGTGGCAATGGAATAACATGTCACTTAGTGCTCTATTCCCCGTTCTCGCATTAATTATGTTTGACCTTGACCTAAATAAACATGGTGGGGGAAGGTAATTGAGTGGGGGAAACTAGATAAAAGAAGTCCAACGCTCGGTTGGAGTCATTCTTATCCTAAACAGGCGTTTACTAACATAACATAAGAAAAGACAACATGAATAGTGAAAACATCATTTTGGATCTTTCATTAAGTGAAAAGAATAAAAAACAATATGCGGACTCTCGAAAAATGAAGATGAAAGAAATGGCAAAGGCAAGAGAAACAAGAATAAAACTAAAATATTATAAACTACAGAGGCTAATACCAGGAGTGAAATTGGGAGAAGTAAGAACCAGAACAATCGACATGGCTGCTGACTACATCAACCAACTTCTTATAGAGTTGACTATAAAAAATGAAAGAATACGTCAATTGGAATATGAACGTAAACAATTGTTTCACCAAGAAAAAGAAGAACCTATGAACTGTGTGATTAAAGACAATTAATAAAGAAAAGTTAAACAAAGGAAACTGCAAAATTACTAAAAATATTGAATATAAATTGGTTATTAATTGGACTTGCATTAGAGAGTGGGGAATAGATCACTTTGTGGTAATGGACTAACATACCACTTAGTGCTCTATTCCCCATTCTCGCTTTAAGTGTTGTTGACCTTGACCTAATAAAATAATTTATATAAAAGCAGCTACGAGAAAGAAGCTCTTTCATTTAATCGACATGGCTCCTGTAGATACCACCGACTATCCAAGTAAACCTATTGCAGAAATATTGTGTAAAATTCTACAAGAGGAGTTTGATGTGGAAGATGTGGATAATGACAGTTCAGAAACAGATAGTGTTAACAGTATGGAAGAAGAATTAATAAATGAAGGGAGTGAAGATGTAGAAATGGAGTTAACAGAGAATGAATACACACCATCATTGGAATTTGAAAATATTCATAATGAAACTCCAACATCCAGTCACGATCCAGATTTGGAATCAATACGTGGAAGATTAATTTTTTGTGCAAGACAATTATTTCCATATGAAGAAGAAGAAGATGAAGAAGAAGAAGATTAAAAATAGTGGTGGGGGTAAAAAGTGGTGGGGTAATACAGCATAAAAAGGAGGTATGAAAAAGATGCATTTCATTTATATGCCGAATTTCATAGGATAAACATCACTAAAATGCATCGTTGTGATATATGTTTAGAAACTTATGAAGATGAAATATTGCTAGACATTCATAAGGAGTTATATCATAATATAAATGAAAATTTAACACAAAATGAAAATAAAAATGCATCTGCAGAAGAAGAAGAAACAGCGGGACCATCTAATGCACTACCTAATTTAAGTATTCATGCATTGCCTGGAAGAGTAGTAACACATCACAAAATCCAAAATGAAAATTTAGAATTAGACAAATTTCTTGCCGAAGCAAAAACCATTGTAGTTAAACTTTTAAAAGAAGAATTAAAACGATTAAATTTTATTAAATTCGGCTTGTTATTGGATGCTATGTTTATAAACGTTGAAGAAGAATTGTCACCAAGAGGATTTATAACTAAAAACAGAACCATCATGAGTAGTTCAGATATTAATTCAATAGTAGAAGAATGTTTTGATGAGATCATCAATAAAATCCAAGAACATGAAGGACGAGGATCAGGTTGGAGTTTAGTTAGTGTAGTAAGTATGGATATTAGAGTTCACAAGCATGGGTATGGGGTAATGGGGAGCAGTTATATAGCTCTTCCAAAAAGGATTCAAGATACAAAATCATGTGTGAATGTTCAAAATCATGATACGGAATGTTTCCGGTATGCAATGACATCAAAATTCATATCACGCGATGCACAAAGACCCAGCGAAGAATATGAGAACTATAGATACAGATATAACTTTCAAGGTGTGTCTTATCCGGTAGCCTTGAAGGATATTTCTAAATTTGAAAAACAAAACCCTGGAATATCTGTAAATGTATTTGGTTTGGACAGCTCTAACAAGGTGTATCCTTTGAAAGTGGTAAAAAACGAACTTGCAGACCATACGGATTTGTTATTAATTACAAAGGATGAAGTATCACACTATGTATGGATAAAATCATTTGAAAAACTTGTCAATAAACAATTATCAAGAAGTAAACATAAAAAAATAATTTGTAAAAGATGTTTTTGTTTTAAAGAACCTAGAAATGGAGAACAAAATTGGTTACTGGAGCACAAACAACTGTGTAATGAAAATTTTGAAGCTAAGATTATTCTACCACCATTAAATAAATCATATTTACAGTTTGAAAAAGTTTTCCATCAGTATCGCATTCCTATAGTAATATATGCCGATTTTGAATCAACACTTGTTCCAATTGAAGATGAAAACATTGAAGCAAGGAAGAGTATAAAATATCAAATGCACAAGCCTAACAGTTTTTGTTTATTGGTTAAATCCACATTGGTTGAAGAACATTTGAATGCATATGGATTGTCATCAAAACCCGTGGTGTATCGTGGTGAAGATGTTGCCAGAACATTTTTAAATCATCTATATGAAATAGCTGGCCATGTTGAAAATTTGTATAATAATATAGTACCAATGATACCAATGGAGGAAGAAGAGGAAATTCAACATGAAAATGCTACTTACTGTTTTCTATGTAAAAATGAATTTACTTTAAATAACTATAAAGTTAAAGATCACGATCATCTTACAGGATATTATAGGGGTGCAGCATGTAATGCATGCAACATAAACTATAAGATTACCAGAAAAATTCCTGTAATATTGCATAACCTTAGCGGTTATGATGGTCATTTTATAATACCAGAATTGGGGAGAGATGATGGTGCAATTGATGTTCTTGCAGAAACAACTGAAAAGTTTATAACTTTTAGTAAAAAAATTGGAAATATGAAGTTGCAATTTGTAGATTCGTACCGGTTTATGCCGTGCAGCTTATCAAAACTTTCTGAAAATCTTAGAAAAGAAGATTTAATAGAAACAAAGAAAATTGTAAACAATGATAAATTAGATTTAGTTCTTCGTAAAGGCGTTTTTCCTTATGATTACATTGACAATTTGGAAAAATTTGAAGAAACGTCACTTCCACCTAAAGAAGCTTTTAAGAATAAATTACATGAAGAGGACATCAGTGAAGAGGATTATCAACACGCTTGTAGAGTATGGAATGAATTAGAAATAAGAACCTTAGGTGAATATTCAGATTTTTATGTTAAATTAGATGTGACTTTACTCTGCGACATAATGGAAGAATTTAGAAACACCTGTTTTACAGCATATGGATTAGACCCACTTCATTCGTACACAGCTCCCGGATTGGCATGGCAGGCTATGTTAAAAGAAACAAAATGCAAACTTCAACTATTAACTGACATAGACATGGTGTTGATGATTGAATCCGGTATTCGAGGAGGATTAACCCAAAGTGTAACTAGATATGTAAAAGCAAACAATAAATATCTTCCAAATTACGACGCATCACAACCTAGCACATTTATAGGTTATTTTGATGCAAATAATCTGTACGGATGGGCCATGTCAAACCCTCTTCCATATGACAATTTTAAATGGGTTGATCCAAATTCAATCAATAACATCGCTGATATCCCTAAATATGGGGATATTGGCTACATTTTTGACTTTGATTTTGAATACCCAGAACATCTCCACGACCATCATTATGATCTACCACTATTAGCAAAAACAGAAATATCTCCCACTGGTAGATGGCCAAAATTGATGATGACACTTAACAATAAGACTAGGTATGTAGCTCATTATTGGACAGTACAGCAAGCGCTAGAGATGGGATTAAAAATTACGAAAATTAATAAAGTACTGCAATTTTCACAATCCTGTTGGTTAAAATCTTATATAGATAACAACACAAGAAGAAGAACTGCAGCAACATCCAATTTTCAAAAAGATTTCTTTAAATTAATGAACAATGCGATATTCGGTAAAACATTAGAAAACAAAAGAAATCACAAAGACTTAAGATTGGTTGTTGATCCAACAAAATTACAGAAATTGGTGCAAAAACCAAACTTTGCATCTTCTATAATTATTAATGAAAACCTTGTAGCCGTTTCTATGAATAAAATTTCAATTAAGATGGATCGACCCATATATGTTGGAATGTCCATTTTAGACATATCAAAAACTCACATGTATGATTTTCATTATAATAAAATGGTGAAATTTTATGGTAGAGATAATATTGGAATAGCATACATGGATACCGATGCATTCATCTATTGGATTATAACCAATGATATGTATAAAGATTTACGCACATTTGTTTATAAAAATGACTTTGATTTTTCTGACTACCCACAACATCACCCCAATTACGACAATGGAATAAACAAGAAGGTTTTAGGAAAATTCAAAGATGAAACAAATGGTGCACCTATGGAAGAAATTGTGGCATTAATGTCCAAACTGTACTCTTTTCAATTGTACATTAGTGAAAAAGAAGAACATCAAGTTGTAAAAAAAGCAAAAGGTATAAAAACATCATATTTAAAGAAGAATGTACAGTTTGAACATTTTAAAAGATGTTTATTTGAAAGCATGGAAACAACTGCAACTTTTAATACAATAAGAAGCTTTAATCATCAAGTCTACAGTGTCAAGCAAACTAAGTGGGGACTCAGCTACAAGGATGACAAGAGACATATCCGGGAAGACAATATACACACTCTACCTTTTGGACATTATTCTTTAACTCCTATCGACCAATAAAACCTATTCTTCGTCCTTTCACCTGTTTCCTTTTCCTTTCCGTAAAAAAGAGGGAGCATGGCAAGTTCAATGCCATGTTCCCTCTTTTTTACACAAATATAATATGGCCTTGACCCATATTTGTTAATAATATAAAAGGTGATAAGCCATTTTGAGGATTAGTATTTTCTCAAGCGGTGTACAAACAACATCTGAAGATGGAAGGATTAAAGGATAAAATTGTAAACGAACTTCATAAGCCGGCAAGAAGAAAGTTTCCAAGAAGAAATACAATTATTAAAGGAAGGAACGATCTTTACCAAGCCGATCTCATTGAGATGATACCGCATAGTAAATTAAATAAGGGATTTAAATATATATTGGCAATTATAGATTGTTTTAGTAAGCTTGCTGACGCTATACCACTCAAGGATAAGACTGGGAAAAGTGTAACAAAAGCTATGGAAGCAGCTATAAAGAAAAATAAATTTGTCATAAAACATTTACAAACTGATGATGGAAAAGAATATTTTAACAAAGAATTTACAGCATTAATGAAAAAATATAACATAAATCATTATTCTACAAATTCGGAAGTAAAAGCTTCCATAATTGAACGATTCAATAGAACATTAAAAGGAGCAATGTATAAAACATTTTCTAAACGAGGATCGTACGTGTGGTACGATATATTACCGAAACTTATAAAAGAATACAATAACAAGTTTCATCGCACTATCGGTATGAAACCTATTGAAGTAAATATCAATAATGCTAAGCTTGTTTTGGAGCGTATTAAGAAAAATACTTCTCCTAAAATTGAAAAATTAAGACCTAAAAAATTTAAAATTAACGACAAAGTACGTATAAGTAAATATAAAGGAGTTTTTACTAAAAGATATTTACCAAATTGGACTAACGAAATATTTACAATCTACAAAGTGCAGCCGACAATACCAGAAACCTACATTTTAAAGGATAACAAAGGTGAACTACTTCAAGGCGGATTCTATGGTCATGAATTATTAAAATCGACAGTAGGTGATGTATATCTTGTTGAAAAAATTTTACAAAGAAAAAAGGATAAAGTTAAAGTCCGTTGGTTGGGATTTGATAGGAGTGAAGATTCTTGGATTCCTACAAAAGACTTGGTGTAATACTTTAATAACTCATTATGTGTTTAACCTTTAAACAAGATGGATATTGTACAGCAAAAAGAACGATTTAATATTAATAATATAGATGAATTGACAGTGGATAATAACAATTTAAACCATGGTAAACATGGTGAATTACTACCAAACTCTATAAGATGTTTAATAACTGGCCCTTCTAATTGTGGAAAAACAAATGTTGTTTTTAACCTTATAACTAATCCAAAAGGGCTACGTTTTAATAACATATACATTTTCTCAAAATCTTTGCAACAACCTAAATACCAGTTGTTAGATAAGGTATTAGCAAGTGTGCCAGAAGTAAATTTCTACAAGTTTAATGCTAGTGAAACTATTATGCAACCAAGTGAAGCTAAACCATTTTCTATATTTATATTTGACGATGTGTCATGTGAGAATCATGATACAATAAGAAGTTATTTCGCAATGGGGAGACATCATAATATTGACAGTATTTACATTGGTCAAACCTATAGTAAAATTCCAAAACAACTTATAAGAGATAATGCAAATTTGTTGATAATATTCAAGCAGGATGAAACAAATTTGAAACATATATATAACGATCATGTGAATGCCGACATGACATTTGATAAATTTAAAGAGATGTGCGGCAAAGCATGGGCTGAAAAGTATGGATTTCTTGTTATTATGAAAGATGAAGCTATAAAAGATGGAAGGTATCGAATAGGGTTAGATAAATTTGTATTAATCTATTAAATGAATAGCGGTGTGTCTAGTAATGAATGAGACTTCATAGTGTAAACATGGTAAATCAAGAAAAACTATTGAAAGAAATAAAATCACTCAGTGATTCTATTAGGATTAAAAACCGTGCATTAAGGATGGGTATAAGCGAAAGAGAAGAATTTTTAGAGACTACATTTAAACCTATTACAGAACCTTTAAAACAAATATCAGAAACCATTAGTAAACCTCGTTACGAAGGAGATGTTTTACTACCAGTTTCTAAACAAGAAGTACAAGCATTAAAAAAGGAAGACAATGATGATTCATATACAAGCGCTAGTGACCAAGAAGAAACAAAAGAAGAAGAACCTATTGTTGAAAAGGAAGAAGAACAGCCAATACCTGAAGCAGAACAATCTATTCCAAATTTAACACAATTGAGTAGCGATATATTACAACACGGACCTCTGGGAAGAAAATATATATTGAAAATGCTACATGATATAAAATCAAACCCTAATTTAAGTAAATCACACGTATACGGAGCAAGAATTGATGGGAATGAATTGAAAATAGGTGATTCAAAACTTAAAATAACTGAAGACGATTATATCATTATTAGTGAGCATAAATATAAGGGAACAAAAGGATTATATGAATTAATTTTTAAAAACATACCATTAAGATATTCAACCAAAGATTTAAATACTTTTAAGGAAATTTTACAAAATACTAATGCACATAAAAGGAATTACTCAAAGGATGCAATAATTAATCGTTCACGCGCAACAAAATATAACATTGTTATAAAAAAGTTGTTTCCCCCACGAAAACTACCAACATTACGTACCGCACCAGCAGTAAAACAACCGCTAAAAAGAAAATCTTTATCACTTATGGATTTATCACTTCTTGAACAACATAGTAAAAAGATTAAAGGAGATACTTCAACATCTGGCAAAGGACTAATGAAAAATCTGTACAATACCAATGTAATTTATTACAAAGACATTAATAAATTAGTTGACAGAATGAGACTATTACATGAAGCTATGGAAGCTGGTCATACAGGTTTAAATAATGAATGGGTAGCTCTAGTTGATGAACTCAGAAGTCGAGGTGTCGTCGTATAATTGTCCGCAGATATAAAAGAATGGCAAGCATATAATGTATCATTTTTAACATGAGCGTCGACAAGTTTGGACGGTACTCCGCGTTAGGAGTGCAAGTTGGAGAAGACAGAAAAAGAAGTGGACTGCCGCAAACACCTGAAGGTGACTATAACATAAGTAATAAACGTTTAAAACTAGTTAAAGATCCAGAAGAAGATACTGATGGAGCAAATTTAAAGACGGTAAAAGAAGCTACTTCAACATCATTAAAATTACTTAAGGATACTTACGATGTTAAATCACATAGAATAATTAATGTTGGTAAACCAACTGACAGTTCTGATGCAATTACTAAAGAGTATTTATCATCTGAACTTTTAAACACTTTAAAATTGCAGTGGGGTAACAATTTAAAAGATGGACAAACATATGATGCTGGAAATCATAGGATAACCAATGTGGCAAATCCAAAAAATGATAAAGATTCAGTTAATAAAGAATATTTACATTCTATAATACCGGAAAAGACTCAACGAGGATTTTCTTTTTATAAGTTTATTATAAATGACATTGGATACCCAAAGGAAGACGGTGATGCTGTAAACCTGAAATACATCAAGGACAACTGTATTTTACAAGATGCTGATGAAATAGATTGTCATGGAAAAGCATTGTCAAATGTAAAATTTGGTTCTCAACCAAAAGACGCTGTTACTATGGAACAATTATCTAAAGAATTAAAAAGGGAAACATCAAATTTTGTAAAACATGAAGATGCTGTGCTAAGGCGAGGAAATACATTTATACATGGAAATGAAAAATTTGATTTAATGCAAGGAAGTAATGATAAATGGGACGCGGGAGGTAAAAGAATAACAAATGGAAGATTTGGTCAAAAAAGTTCGGATGTACCTTTAATGGCACAAACATTAATTGCGGGCGGTCCATTATTAGGCACATATGAAGGTCATAATAGAAGAATAAAAAATATAATGCCTGGTTATGAAGAAAATGATTGTGTTACAGTGAAACAAACAATAACTTGGGATAAACGCAATGGAACCAAATTTGATGCTAAAATGAAGAAAATAATTAATATTTCACCAGGTGAAGATTTTAATGATGCTGCTACTATTGGACAAGTTATAACAACATCAAAAAATGATTCAACCGCTTACACGTGTAATGATAAACGTATTATGCAGTTACACGATCCTCAACATCCGAAAGATGCTGTAACTTTAGATTGTTTAATAAGAATAGTGGGCAATTTACTTATTGATACCCACAATCATATAGCTAGTACAACAAGTCATGTGATAATTCAACCCGATGAACGAGAAGCTTGGATTAAAAATAGAATCATAAATCAGTATATAATTAATTTGAATAATTAATTATTTAAATATAAAAATTGTGCATAAGTTATTCATTTATATAAAGCATCTCGTTGAGTAAACACACCGGTTATATATAAAACAACATAATGAAGATCGCACCGCTCAGTCGTCGTCAAGTCAGCGGCAAGAAAGGACTTGGTATAACATCAGCTGCGTTATCCCTTCTCAAACGAATTCCTGTTGGTGCTGTTGTAAATCGGGCAATAGACGCTCTACCATACGAATTTCATCTGCCAGGAGGTTATCAATATTGCGGACCCGGAACTAAATTGGCAAAACGTTTAGCAAGAGGGGATCCAGGAATTAATAAATTGGATCAAGCTTGCAAAGAACACGATATAGCGTATTCCAAGTTTGCTGATTCAACAAATAGATCAATAGCAGATAGAGTGCTAGCGGAAAAAGCTTGGCAAAGAGTTAAATCAAGTGACGCAAGTATTGCAGAAAAAGCAGCCGCTTGGGCAGTAACTACAGCTATGAAGGCGAAAACAAAATTTGGTGGCGGAAAACGTCGAAGAGGAAGACCTGCAAAGAAAAGAGCTCCTAAAAGAGGTGGAAACATTAAAAAGAGACGTCGTAGAACTCGTAAAACAAAGACAAAGAAGACTTCCGTTTGGTCAATGGTAAAAAACGGAGCAGGTCTATACCTAAGACCGTACCGTGTGTACTAAATAAGAAAAATCAATTGATAATTCCAAATAAAGCCTTAACAAATCATCAATTATCAAATTATGTAAAATGTTTGAAGATACCATTTTTTAGGGGAGTTTTTATGAAAGACGCATTACCAAAAAACATATGGAAAAATGAAACTGGAATAGTAAATTTAGATTCCTCCTATGGTCCAGGAACTCATTGGGTATGCTATAAAAAACTCGGACAAAGCGTTTATTATTTTGACAGTTTTGGCAATCTACCACCACCTAAAGAACTTCAACACTATTTTAGAAACTCTAAGAATATATTTTACAATTATAAAAGAGAACAACCTAACAATACAGAAATATGCGGACATTTATGTTTGGAGTTTTTAGCAAAAAGTGTCAGTCAGCTTTAAGATGTCATCGTACACAGTGTCACTGAGCGGAAATTCATCTACATTAAAAAGTACTCTTTTCCCAGCATTGCGTCTATCTAAAGATAGATTATGGGAAGCGGCATTATTAGATTTCACTACGTACAATTCGATTCCCAACATTACAGAGGGTAAAAACAATTTACTACATTATTATGAAAGTAAAGATGAAAAAGGAAATTATTCAGAATTAAAAATAATAACCTTGTCTACGGGAGCATATGAAATAGATGATATAAACCAGCTATTACAGAAGCAGCTAGGAGAAGAAAATATCTGTATAAAAGGAAACAACAATACTTTAAAAGCGGAAATTACCTCAAAATATTATATAGATTTAAGTTTAGAAAATTCAATCGGTAGTTTACTCGGATTTTCAGATAAGAAAAGAAAAATCTTAGATCCCGGAACTACTCATACCGGTGATACCACAGTAACAATATTAAAGGTTAATAGTATTGATATAACATGCAATATTATACACGGATCGTATAGAGATGGGGTAAACCAACATATTTTACATACATTTTATCCAACAGTTGCTCCTGGTTTTAAAATAGTTGAGAAGCCACAAAACCTTATATACCTACCATTAAACACCAGTTTTATTTCAGACATCGTACTGAACATATCAGATCAGGACGGTAATAGTGTTGACTTTAGAAAAGAAACAATTACAATACGGTTACACATAAAAGCGGTAACTTAAGTATAACATGGGATTAACATTTAAACCACAACGGAAAAGCCGGGAGCTCAGTAGCTCTTCAACATTGGACGAGTTAACACCGGACAACATACATTTCCTACAAAAAATTGGGTTAAAACTAAATTACGATGGACATTCTGGATATATCTCAAGGACCGACGTTCGACGAAACCCTATGGGAGAAGGAATATCACACACACAACCCTTACACTTCATCAAAATTAAACAATAATGATGAAATAAGGATTCCCATTCAACAACAAGATATTTACACATTACCCTGTGAGAGTTATTTATATATTGAGGGACAAGTATTAAAATTGGATGGAAAAACCGGTTCATCTGTTCCTTTTATAAATAACCCAATGGCATATCTTTTTGACGAAATAAGATATGAAATATCAGGAGTGACAGTTGATTCAACAAAAAAGGTTGGTATAACAACAACACTAAAAGGATTAACATCATTAACACCCCATGAAAAGAATTCAATAGTCACCGCCGGATGGGTTACCCCCGATAAAGACAGCATAACACCAAATTCCAATGGTCATTTTGATTTTCACATACCTTTACGATTGCTTTTGGGATTCGCTGAAGATTACAAGAGAATAATAATAAATGTCAAACAAGAATTGGTATTACTCAGATCTTCAACTAACAAGGACTTAATATTAGCAGCAAGTGGCACTGAAGAAAGTAAACTAGAATGGCAGCTACAATTAAATAAAATCGTGTGGAGAGTACCTCATGTAAGATTAGCCGATGAACATAGAATCGTATTGTTAAGAAAGTTAAAATCTGACCGTGATATTGTAATGCCTTTTAGAAGTTGGGAATTCCATGAATACCCCATATTACCTCAAACAGAACGACAAACATGGACTGTTAAAACATCTACTTATTTGGAACGAGCAAGGTACATAATACTAGGTTTTCAAACCAATCGAAAAGATGTTATAACCGCACACGCAGGTCAATTTGACCATTGCAATATAAAGAATTGCAAAGTGTTTCTAAACTCTCAATTCTTTCCTTATGACAATTTAAATGTCATGTTTAGCAAAAAGCGTTATTCCATCTTATATGATATGTATGCAAGATTTCAATCGTCATATTATGGAAAAACTAATACACCACTGTTATCACCTGAACAGTATTATTCAAAAGCCCCAATAATCGTTATCGATTGCTCAAAGCAAAATGAATCAGTAAAATCGTCAAGTGTGGATATAAAAATTGAAATGGAATTTGAAGATAAAATACCAGAAGGTACTTCGGCATATTGTCTCATTTTACATGACAAAATAGTAACGTACACTCCACTAACTGGAATAGTTAAAAATGTGTTATAAAAAACGGTTTTTAGGTGGGGGCGATTGTTATAAAAGGAGGAAAACGAAGTAGAAATTTCATTATTTGTTTGACCATCCTATGGGAAACATCGTTAGCAAAATGAGTTCACTTAATGCAAATACTAACGAAGAAGAAACTACACCGCTTATAGCCGACAACAGTTCCGATATAGAAAAACAAATTGAACAAGAAATGGATGAGTTCCTCAAGTTTAAACATAAGAAAAGAGAAGAGGAAGTTGAAAAAGGAATTAAAAAAAGAAAAGTCGATGACATTATTTCCACCAATATTTTAACAGAGGTATTTCTTAGAATCTACTATCCCATCTCATCATGTATGACAAAAAGCGTATCTGCCGGAGTAATAAAATCATTGGAGTATTCACCAACTATTATTTTGAATCATGGATCTAAAATGGTGTTTTTCTCTGAAATTTCCTGGGAATCGTTTATGAAGCATATACATCTTTTAGAATGTTATTTAAGTAACAATACATATGGAAGAAGAACGAAATTAAGTTTGCTAGAATCAAATATTGAAATCGATATAGTAAAACATCGGGGAGGACAAATTGTTCGTTTTAGAGATTTAACTAAACATGACATAAAAATACACCTTACAAAAGATGAATTCTACACCCTCAGCTGTGCTACAGGTCCTATCACAAGATATCTAAAACAACTAATATTTTCAAGCGCAATCATAAAAGAATATTTAACCGATACATTGGATAGACAACCATATGTACCAATCCTATACGGTCCCGTAGATACTTCCATTTTCAATAGAATACCTCACGAAGTTGATATGTGGAGACAGTTGCACAACTATCAGACTAACTTCGGTATAGATGAAGAAGCACAAGAAATGAATGAAGAAGCATCTTGCAGCAACCAACCCGCAGTATAAAAAGACGCCCTCCATAATTTTACAAACAGTCCCATACCGACCTTTGTCATGAATAAACAAGTTTCATTTTCAAACCAATACCAAATAATGGAGGTAAAACGAGGTATAATTGAATTTCAAGCGTTTCGCGGTAACGACGGACATTTTATCATTAAAGAGTTAGTTATTCTAGACATGAACACATCTGTCGTTTATCACTATTTATTCCAACCTCCTATACCGTTCAACAGATTAACTACTAAAGCAAGAGTGACAAACAAATGGTTGATGAAACATTTTCACAACCTGAGATGGGATGAAGGTTTTATCCACTACAGTATGGTGCCGCACATTATGAATCATTACTGTAAGGAATTTAAAATTATCTACACAAAGGGATTGGAGAAAACCGCTTGGATACAAGCATTTACAAACCATGAAGTGATAAATGTGCAAGTGGATAGAGATTTTCAGTGTCACTTTGCCAACATTTGTATCTCTACCAAAAACTTTAAACATCGGCAGTCCCAATGCGCTTTAAAGAACGCTTATCGTTTGAATGCATATCTACAACAGAATGGTGGGGGGTGGGAAGGATATAAAAGCGACAACGCAACCATGACCCAGCATGAGTATTACTCTAGCCTCCGAACAGTCAACACCTCCCACACAGATTCGCAAGACTAAGAATAATATTAACAATAAATAAGAAGAAGAAAAAGTAAAGATGACGTCACAAACATTTTTACAATCTCTTGTCGATCAATTTAACAAACATTCAAAATCTACCGTCTTACCGACTAAAAGATGTTCAGAATTAAAAGAAGAAAAACATTATGTTATCCACACCATTAAGAAGATGGAAACTAGTGTTGGGGACGCCATCAACGTTACACTGAGTGAAGCGCCCTACACGCCCGGTGATGAACCAAAATTTCAAACATTTCTTCCTAAGCGCTTCGTGCACCTCCTGCAAAACGAAGATCTACGCCTTATCCACCCCGGCTCTCTGTACTTGGCATCCCACGGTCCAAGTGGAAGCAATTCAACGGAACTTACACTTCACGTCATGCCTACTGCCAACAACTAATTTATTTTTTGTAATACTTTTGTACACCTTTGTGAATTATTTTGAAAATAAATAAAGATGAAAAAATAAAAAAAAAAAATAAAAAGCAATATATCACTATGTGTCTTTGCACATGGTGATATATTGCTTTTTAAAAAAATAATTTTAGATGACCTTGACCTAGTTACAAAAACTATATAAATGAAGTAATTTTCAAGGGGATTTCCTCAGTCTACAATTGACTTCCGTGCTGTACACATCTCCCTTGGTTGTCCAATTATTTAAACAACAACATGTCTCTCAAAATCAAATGCGCATCATACGATACCTCCACCATCACAACTTTTGAACAACTCGACAATTTCACTAATGAATTGCGAGTACTTCTTGCAGGCGGTTATCACTTAAATGCCGATGTTTACGTTACAAATAAGAAGATGTTTTCAAAACAAAACTACTGCGATGATGAAGTGTACTTTTCTACACAAACGGCAACAACATCTAGCCCTTCTACTCAAAATAATGTTAAATTCCACAAATACTACTAATGTTGAATTACAATAACAATACTCCATCAACTTGAGGCTTCGCTATAAAAAGGCTATTCAACCCAGACTAAATCATCATTTGCTTTTTGACAACCGCAGCGATAACAACTACAACTACTATGCTGTACCGAATGATGATTGAATTTAATGGTAAAATATTTGGAAAGGACTATCAAACGGTAGAAGAGATGAGCTCCGATCTTAATGTATTAACTAAAGAAGGCTTCCAACCAAAGTTAATTCTAAAATTTCCAGAAGTACATCCACTATCCACTGAAGATCTCGTCGCAATGGCTAGAGCAAAAAAACAAGAACATGAAGTAAATATTAAAAAAGAGAAAGAAGAAAAAAAAGACGAACCTATATCTTAAGTGTGCAACTTTTTAATATTTGTACCCCATTCTTTTTTAAAACTCCATTTGGTTGACCTTGAAATTACCCCCACCACTTTTTTCTTTTAATAAAACTCTCTATTCTATACTATACACCTTCATTTCCCAACTCCACTTAGAACCGTCAACATGGAAAAGAAAAAAGAAGACTACAAACCACGCTACTGTTGTGAACAAAAATGTACCGATATAGGAAGATGGATGGTAGACGGATTAGCTTGTAGAAAATGTGAATTCTTCGGATCCTGTTACTGCAAATGCAAAACAAAACAACTACCACCACCAGAATTGCAAACCTTCAAAATTTATAAATCAAGATACTTCCACACTTGCTGTCCCCAGAGATGTTTCAAATTTCACCCAGAAAGACTTTTTAATTGCCAAAAGTGTGATGCATATTATAAAGACGACTTTTGTACATGCATCAAACATTTGTGCAAATATAGATCAGATTGGTCTTCTGATCCTATTCAAGCTTCAGATGTATAGCTGTAGTCACTGACTGCAGCTTTTTTTTAAAATTTCATTTGGTTGACCTTGAGATTTACAATATATATTCTACATACCCTTTAACATGCTTCTCATTTACACTACATTGCTTGGACTAACACCAACATGGGTGACAGATTCATTTCTTTTTAACATTTAATTACCGAAAGAGATGAGATGGAAACTCTATTTCACAACTTACTCACACTTATGGATAGGTATCCTTTGAAATGGATCAACATCAAAGTAAAATATGTGGATCCTACCAGAATATTTTCATCATCATCATCATCATCTTCCAACAGTGCAGGGGAATAAGAAGAACCAACTTATGGTATTACAATTATTGAATTAAACAGCGAGGAACAAGACAATCAAATTCAAATTATAAAAAAACTTAGTATTTAGTTTACAAAAGTGATTGGTATTTCTATTCTATATTAATGCTATTATTATTTTATTTCTATATACACTTCCCACAACCTACCCGAACGGCGTTTCGCGGCGAACTGCGGTAACCGAAGTTCTCTCGCTTCTCGTTTTGGATTACCCCCACTTCTTTTCTTCCCCCCACCACTATTCCCCGTTTCCATATAAGCGACCGCCTTACCGTCGCTCACCATTTGTTTGCCTACCGCCGAACGATGAGCCAGCCTCGATTAGCAAAAAATACTACTACTTTTGCAGTAACATCGCAACAAGATTTACAGGATATTTTTCAAACTTTAACCGATGTTGTAAACACACCAAACAACACGGTTACTATTACTGTTGAAATTACCTACAATTGTCCAGAGTGTGAAAGGATGGAAAGCGATAATGTTGAAGAATTAGAAATGCCAAACAACAGTCCTTCATCCGCCCACGATTCGACACCAGATGATGAAAGCTAGTCCTACACAAATATTCTTTTTCAATTCCCCACCACTTTACATTAAATATATATATATCCTCCCCTTATTTGCTCTCCTCATTCCATCGCCTACTTTTACACCATCTACACCGCTCCTCTCTAACCTGTACACAAACATGATGGACGGCTTTTCAATCACATCACAATTGGAAGACGATAAATTAAAACTCGAAATTAACAGAATACAATTGGAAGCACAGAATCAGGAAGAAATGATCCGGCTGTTAAAGCTCTTCAAATGCGTACTGTGGTTGGTATGCCTCTATCTGCTCATCGCCATCACCATCGGCATTTACCAGACCGTCACCGCCAAACATCGCTTCGACACCACTTCAAATAAAACTTCTACTTGGCTTTCCTAAAATAAATTATTAATTCCCACAGCCCCGCACCCCCCCATCCCCTCCCGCCCGCCCCACTCGTCCCCACACTCCCCACCTTTTTTAAAACCCCCTCCGAATGACCTTGACACACTTACCAACCCCTCCCCAAACCCCCCAAAAAACCCCCAAATCAACAACACACACCTGCCAATTACAACCGCTGACCTTGACCTGCGCCAGGAGCGGCTGTTTCCTTCTACTCCCAATTAATTAAAAAAAACTTAAATAACTTAAACATCTGTTCTTCATATTTTGCTAGCATTTGATATTACATCAGCTGTATTGCCGTTCAATTGCCCTTCTTTCAAAAGATTAACATTGAATTTTTTAGGTTTGTAGGGCATAGCCCAGTTAGGCCGATGTGTATTACAATGAGATTCTGCTCATCACAAGACACTACTATTTTTTAACTGTATGCGTGGATTTCTCCTACCATGCACACAAGCTGAGACAAATGGAGGAAATGAAACATGCTTGCTTATTAATATACAGTATAGATAATATCAAGGTACGATGAACATAAACAAATTAAATTGCCGTGAATCTAGAATTTGCCGTGTATTTCCAAAACACAGAAGTTTAGAATTTCGATACTTGTAAACGTTATGCAATAATTTGCAACATAATAAATTTTGAAATTCACATAATTTTAGTTTGTCTGGCACAATAGTTTTAAACATAACATAAAACTATTAATCTTAAAACGTCCAGTACACTTTTAATAATCTGAGACATTTATTTTACTTTTTCAAATATTATATACCTTGAAAATGTAGTTGTGATTTAATACACCATTAGAAAACTACAATCTTCCGTATTGTAGTTTGTAAAAGAATAACATGCTACTTGGCATCATTTGAATGAAAAAAATAAAAAATACATCAGAACTATCTACCTTATAATACTTAATGGCAAATATGTAAAAACACATACACGTAATCAAATGTATTGGCACATAATGCAACAACATTTTAGTCGACCTCACCTATCAATTATAGTTTTACAGGTAAATGGAAATTCTTTTCGAATAAGGTGCTTTATACTATGACTTTATACATGAAATATTCAGAGCAGCTTCCATAGCGATGATTGCCTTAGTTGTACTAACTCCTTAATGCAGTTTATGTAGTATTGGCGCCGAAAGCCACCACGAAATAACCACCAACTGGTCAATTAATTACCCCTCAGGGCCGCTAAGTCGTTTTTAAGAGCGCTATTAAAACCCCATTATTATGATTCACAGTCTAACTTTATGATGTTGGAACTCTTCCTGAAATGTTTAAGCTAATTTTACTACATCAAAAATTTATGATCCAGTTTTTGTAAGTTCACTAAATAAAAATTAAAGTTGGGATGGATTTTAAGATTGATGAAAAGTTTTAATCTTTAGGCTTATTTTAATGTAGTTTCAACTGTATTCAAGTGTTACATAAAATGTAGGTTTTCACTATTGATTAAATCTTCTTCATTTTGGAAAATGTAACCTGATAGAATCCCCAAGAACAAATAGTTATTAAAAAAATACTTCTGTTTCCGGAACTTTTGATTTTATTTCCTATAGATAAAACCATTATTTAAAGACGATTAGTAAGTGTGTCATAGAAAAAATATAGATTACATATTTGAAGAGGGAAAATGCACATAGGAGAGCCATTTCATAAACTTATTTGATTATATTTAACGAATTGTCTTCCTATTACAAGCGCAGTTCGATAACTTCATATTTTATCAGTTTGCTGAGAGTCACTTGCAATTCGGCTTGCTGGAGTTGTACTCTATGTGAAAATTTAAATTTAAAGAACTGTTTCCATAGAAATTGATCATTTTTACTCCATCGTAACGAGGTACGATACAAGCGAATATGAAAAATTGATTTTCTTTTTGAGTGTATTTACTTCATTAAGTAGAACTATTTTGGTAAGTAACATCAGTATTTTCTAATATTTCTAGAAATTTTAAAATGTAGTAAAATCCAAAGGTGAATTTAGTAGGTACGTCCTTTGTACTTGATGGTAGAATACTAAAGGGGGAAATAACAAGTTCTCATTTTAGGCATTGCGACTTTAATAGATAATATTTCTATTTGATGTATTAGAGAGGTATTAGATATTTTTACCAGATTTTGGTAGAATGAAGGAAATTCGAAAAATTATGTTTTTTTCTATTTATATGAGCACTAACAAGGAGAAGGGCTCCTTTGTTAATTTTGAGATATGAACCTATCGTGAACCTTTGCGAGTTATTTTTGGGAGTTAAAAACTTTTTTTAGAAGGCTTCCATCTAAGTAAAGTGGACCAAAATTAGCTTAAAGATTTTATGAGTTGGTTTGGAGATAATGATGTTTAAATCTGAGATCTTCCATGATTTAATTTTCATGCGTTTTATCTGAAACATCGTTCTACGTGGTACCAAATTCTTTAAAATAACTCGGATCAAACCAATTTTTCCTGGTCATACCGTTAACCAAAGCCGCCACCTCATGGACAGGTATCAAGGACACTAACGTTAAACTAGATGGTTGATTGAGATTGTTGTCATTGTTGCACGGCTGTATAATCAACCTTGTCTACAAGGAATCACTTAAGTCATACAATTCATTCATTTCATTTCGCCTTACAATACCCCTCGTAGAGTTGACCTCTTACAAAGTGTTTTAATTGATTTAAATGCCCCAAAGAATACTAGGCTATTTTCAAAAATTTTTGGAAGCCATCCCAATGATTGGATGGAAATCTTTTGCGAGTTGCAAGCAGACGGTTCATGGTCCAGAGCGCCGACGTCGCCCTACAATCTCTCCCCCCCCCCACAACCACTTTCTTGTGGCTGGGATCCAAAAATGATCGTAAACTAAATCACAAGTCTAAACCTTCATTCGACTGGTCTACATGGATAAACCGAAGAGCCTTACATGGATGATGTGGAGGATAGTCTACATGGAGCTCCCATTGATCTTGTCGTAAAAAGGTTATTCACTTCCAAGAAGTGCCTAAAAAGCAGCATGATTTATGGTTTTGTTTTTCATTTTAAAAGTGGAACATTCATTATTTTTCGTGAGGAAGTAACAATTTTGTAAATTAGAGTCACTCTTTCTGTTTGGTCGCAGTACACAAATTTAATGTTTGGTAAAATGGGTATCTACATTTTATTTAAGTCAGGCCATCACGATTGGAGTTTGTAGTACATTGTAAATCAACTGTATTAATGTGAATCACATGATCTTAGTTGTTAACAAATTAATGGAGTTAAACTAGATTACATTCCGTTGACAACAAGAAATAAAATATGCGTGTGGTGTCCATAGTGTCCATACAACAAAGAAATAAAATCTGAGCAATAATTCGTAGACACCCGGTATGTTAAATTTTTTATTGTTTAAAATAAAGTTTTTTTTTTAACTATCTTTACTCATTTGTGCTGTACACATATTGCCAGATCCTAGGTGTTCGGATGTTATTTTATCCAAGAAGTGTGGAGTCTCTTTTGTTTTAAAAAGGCCTCCCACACGGCTTTGTGTAAATCAATTGAAAGCATGGCGTGAGACTTGTTATGAACATTCACGCCATCCTCCTTGCCGAAGCAACTATACTCTCTTGAATAATACATATAAAAGCACGTAGTGTCATTTGTTTGTCTTAATAATTATGTATTTTCAATATTTAATTTGTATTTAAGCCAGCAGTATTTTAATAATTTGAGAGGGAACTGTCAAAACTGTATCATAGGTAAATAAGTGTGTGTCAGGTGACGTAGGTTTTCTTTTGAGTTTGTGATATCGTGATAAATTTCATTTAATTTATAGCCTGATCTAAATTAGAGATTTATTTTTTATTTTATTTTTACTAAACTATTATAATTTGCGATACTAATGGTGAATCAAAATGCGGTTTGTTGATACACGTTGAGGACTTGATAAGGTAAACCACAGAAATGTTTTTTTCTTTACTGACAATTTCCAAGAGGGTTTATGTATATTTAATACTCGAGGGCCACCGATTTTAACTAAGGAAAGTTACATCATTAAGTAGATATAGTGATGATAACGTTTAAAGGGCAAATGGACGATAAAATATGCTGAATAGCGAGAAGGCATCAACGTCGAAGGACGCAAAAGACAATGCAATGCGATAATTGATGAGCCAAAGTTTCATCAACATAACAGTTAAAGTGGGTGGAATCTAAGGGGGGGGGGAGTGGGAGAGGGTTGGTGGATGGTGGTTGGGGGGGGGGGGGGTTATGATGTCTCATAGATAGAGGCAACACACACAAGAAGAGCACAAAGTCAACATGAAAAGATTGATCGTTTTTATGTCTTAATTACTTTATGGATTTAAATATGAAATAGAACAACACGGCAGTACGGCACGGTTTTATTCTGTACAGTAGGCCTACGTCTTGACATTTTCTCTATAGTTGTATATTTATTGCTTGAAAGTTTAATTTACTACTTTGTACTACATGTACAAGAATGTCTTTCATCACTCTATGAAATTTTAATTTTGAAAACATGTAAAACTCTAATAAATTGCCAACAGATCTATTATCACTTTAAACATTATATAGTATTCACCTGTCGTATTTCCAACTTAAATTGTTCTTTATTAAAATATAATTACATTTATTGTAAATGCACAATACAAAATTTTACAATACAAAACTGTTGAGGGCAATCATAAGTATCGTAGCCCGAGCGACTGATCTGATCATGTTGTTTCCTCGAGTAAACTTTGTCAGTCAACAAATAAAATTGGAACAGTAGCAAATGATCTCAACATTTGTCTTGAAACCACTTCCATCGTTGATATTCTTTCCAATGAAAGTTTTCCCCAATAAAAGCTCACACAAACAGTTTTTACACTTTGTAAATTTATTTCATTTGCAAACTATTCAATAACTAGATTATTTTATGTTTGACCTGGATGTTACAGAATAATAAATAACTGTTTGTTACTAGCTTTAAAATTTAAAATATAAATCACTAATCCAGCCTAACCCATTACAGTTTTTACGAGGAATAAGGTTTGTTTCTGCAAAATGATGTTAGAACCTGGATAAATTTCATTTTTAAGGTTAATAAGTAAACTTATTAACACAAAATTTAACTTTTAAAATACTATTTCTATTACCTTTAAAGTAGTATCACTAAAAGTCAACCTATTGTAAATTATGAACTTGAAAAAAATGAATAATGTAATATCACAAATAGGAATACAAATACTTAATGAGGCCAACAAATTAGTAATAAAAATTTATGAATTAGATAGGTTATTAAACTTATAGCAATCACATTATTTTATTGTTTTATAAACTGTTGAATACGGTATGTAATCTCATAAGTAGTACAATAACTTCATCTTAATATATACTAAATTTAAACTTTTATTCTTTAGCCCTAAAAGTGAATGAAACCGTCAATATCATCAAATAGAAAACCAAGATTTTATTCGTTGTTAAATCATTATGTGACTAAATGTAATTTGATTTCCCGGCCAACATTTGGGAGTGGGTAGAAACAGTTTTGAACGATGACGAGGTGTAGGCGGAAGGGGATGAAAATATTTTAATTTCACGAATCTAATGGCGAGTTAAGTCTTTAATGAGGAGGCTTTGTTTAAAATTTTCATATTTTTGTCGAAAAACTTCCGTTTCTCTTCCAGCAGTCACTTTTTACAACGCGTATAAATCAAATTAAAAATGCCCTTAAGGGGAGTCGGCCGCTTTTCATTTAAAAGTTATGGTTAACTTAAGAGGGCATCTCATAGTTCCCTGGATTAAATTCAAAATGCTCCTTGAAATCACTGTCTGAAATCCTGAAAAATGCCCTGAAATGGGCTGATATTTGGCCAAAACCGGCCAGAATCCGGTCAAAAACCGGTCAATTTGAAGCTGAAAGCGGTCAAAAAAAACTATGAGTGTTTCAGAATGTCCATTCTATATCTACTACCCCCTCCTATCCCCTTCACAGCGCACACGAGGCAACTCAAGCATGGTGTCCTGCCTAGTGCAGCGGGAACGTACCTCAGAGCGGGTTTTCAGCCTTTCTCTGAGGTATTCAGGTCTCCCCTCTTCCAGGACTTTCTGGATGAGACAAGATGTGCGGAGGAAACATAAGTCGGCCATAGGCAATAAGCCAAGGGACTCCCGCTCACATAACTCAATCTGTTGTTACAACAAGGTAACTCAAACGTAAAAACGTATGACTTAGTTAAATATATCAAAGATAATTAATTATACTTGATTATTTAAATCCTTTGTAAAAAATATATTTCGCTTATTACATAAAACAGGTCTTCATTATATGTTTGCCTAAGCTACATACCAATATTTTTCGTTAAAAATCGCCTTTAAATTATGTAGTTAAAATAAAATCATTTAAGTGTAAACCGAACGTTTATTTTGTGTACACTCTTCACATCAGACATGCACACCTAGAGATTCTCTTTGAAACAAAAGAAAAAGTTATGTTATTTAGAAAAAGCATAAAATTGCAGGATATGTTTTTTTACTACGGTTAAGATTATCAATAGCTTATTTATTATTTACAACACACCAAGCTAAATAACAATTGTAGTGTTTGGTATTCTATCTCTTGAAAACGAAAAAACCAAATACTCATTATTTTTTTAGTGTCCTACGCCTCTATCAGAAAAATATAAATCTAAGAATGTGTACATAGTTAACTGGTACCGGCAACTATGGAAAATATGCAGCAAAGTTCTATTTCACGAATTTTGGGAACATAAAACAAAAGTTTTTCATCCATCCTATGTCTATATGTGACTCCCATAATACCTCCTTGTTGGGGAAATTTGCCAAAATGATTGACTCCGATATTTTTATCCTCTGCTCAGACGACATCAATCAAAACAATGATATTAAGACGCTTCCTAATCTCTTTGACCTTTAACATTCTCTTCTATCATTATAGCCCTCCCAAAGCTCCTTGATTAAACCTTAGTCTATCACCAACGCCATGTTAACATGTCAATTAACTCACTTTAAGTTTGTATACGTCCTCATTAGATTCTCTTTACTAGATATTATATATTGAACTTTTAAATTTATTCCCTACGCTTCACAGCAGATACAGAAAATGTAGATATATAATATAAACTAGAGATTGCCTCCTGATCGAAATTCGACCAAAGTTTGAGTTAATCTGGACCCAAGAAGTTTAAAAACATTTTATAACTGATACTGAGGTTCTTCCTGTTTTTCTACAGTTGTTTTTACAACAGCTGTCAATAATGATTCAATCAATTATCCTTCCCCTATAAGATTAACATTGGAAACTATGAAAACCTGTGGGGCATAGGTCCGATGTGAATTAGAATGAGATTCTGCTCACCAACAGGACACTACTATTTTTTTAACTGTAAGCGTGGATTTCTCCTACGATGCACACAAGCTGAGACAAATGGAGGAAATGAAACATGCTTGCTTATTAATATACAGTATAGATAATATCAAAGTACGATGAACATAAACAAATTAAATTGCCGTGAATCTAGAATTTGCCGTGTATTTCCAAAACACAGAAGTTTAGAATTTCGATACTTGTAAACGTTATGCAATAATTTGCAACATAATAAATTTTGAAATTCAGATAATTTTAGTTTGTCTGGCACAATAGTTTTAAACATAACATAAAACTATTAGTCTTAAAACGTCCAGTGCACTTTAAATAATCAAAAGTCATTTATTTTACTTTTTCAAAAATTATATACGTTTAAAATGTACTTGTGATTTAAATCACCATTAGAAAACTACAATCCTCCGTATGGTAGTTTGTAAAACAATAGCATGCAGCTTAAAATAATTTGAATAAAAAAATTAAAAATAACTCATAACTACAGTATATACCTTAATAATGACAAATATGTAAAAACACATCCATTAAATCAAATTTCTTGGGTCGTAATGCAACAACATTTTAGTCGACCTCTACTGCCAATCATAGATTTACAGTTAAATGTAAATTATTTTCCAATAAAGTGCTTTATACTATGACTTTATACATGAAATATTCAGAGCACCTTACATAGCGATGATTGCCTTAGTTGTACTAACTCCTTAATGCAGTTTATGTAGTATTGACGCCGAAAGCCATCACGAAATAACTACCAACTTGTCAATTAATTATTCCTCAAGGCCGCTAAGTCGTTTTTAAGAGCTCTATTAAAACCCCATTTTTATGATTCACAGTCTAACTTTATGATGTTGGAACTCTTCCTGAAATGTTTAAGCTAATTTTACTACATCAAAAATTTATGATCAAGTTTTTGTAAGTTCACCAAATAAAAATTAAAGGTGGGACAGATTTGAAAATTGATGAAAAGTTTTAATTTTACTCTTAATTTAGTGTAGTTTCAACTATATTAAAGCGTTACATAAAATATATATTTTTACTGTTGGTTAAATCTTCTTGATTTTGGAAAATTTCACCTTATAGAATTTCCAAAAACAGTAAAAAATTATCGGAACGTTCGATTTTATTTTCTATAGATAAAACCGATTATTTTAAGAATATTAGTAAGTGTGTCATACACAAAGATTACAGATTTGAAGAGGGAAAATGCACACAAGAGAGCCATTTCATAAACTCATTTGATCATATTTAACGACTTCAATGCTTTCCTATTACAGTTCGATAACTTCATATTTTATCAGTTACACTTGCTGAGAGTCACTAGCAATTCGGTGTGCTGGAGTTGTACTCTATGTGAAAATCTAAATTTAAAGAACTGTTTCCATAGAAATTGATCATTTTTACTCCATCGTAACGAATTACGATACAAGCAAATATGAAAAAATAGATTTTCTATTTGAGTTTATTTACTTTAATCAGTAAAACGTTTTGGTAAGTAATATCAGTACCTATCTTCTTATTTCTATAAGGGTTTCGTCTGTTACGTCCCTTTTTCTCTCGACCTACTGAACCTATTTTTAAGATTGAGGTGTCATTTTAAAGCTTAGGGTATACCGCAGTGACGAATCGTAATTGAAAAGGTCATATTGTTTCGGGCTTCGCCCACCTCGCCTTTGATTTATTTCTAGAGGGCGCTTTAAAATGTTGACCAACTTCTATTGCAAGTTCTTTAATGTGAATTGTAATTTAACAGCTGATTACCTTCAGATGAATTTTAAAAGCCAGATAGTAAACAAAAATAGATCTCTGTCACTTCATTATCAACATTCACGTACTATAGGTGAGTTTCACTCATAGAGAATCATAAATTGCGCAATTTGCGCACGGGCCACCTCGTTTTCTATTATTTCTAGAAATTTGTCAAATGTAGTAAAGTTGAAAGGCGAATCAAGTAGAGTATGTCCTTTATAATTGGTGGTAGAATATTAAAGTGGGCAATAGCTGAACTGAAAATCGTTTTTATTCCTAGTCTCATGACAGTGAAAATGTTGCTCTTCCATAAAAATATTAAAACTAGACTTCATATGCAACAAACATTTAAAAATGTACATGGAGGGCAAAGTTAAAATATGAAGATTTTTTAACAAGCCTTTACAAGATGTTCTGGGAGTTAAATCTATCATAATTCTCAAGTACTTTTTCTGGACTTTAAAAATGAACAACAGACCAGAACTGCTAATAATCATTACAGTCAGGATACAGTATGAAAGGTACGGAGGACGTTCTTCACGGAGGACGAAATAATCAGTATACAGTAGACGGTTTATGGTCCAGAGCGCCGGCGGCGCCCGACACCCCCCCCCCCCCCCAACCAAAACCACTTTCTTGTGGCTGGGATCCCAAAATGATCATTCACTAAATCACAAGTCAGAACCGGCCTTTCACTGGTTTAAATGGACAAACCGAATATTCAGCACCCGAGCTCCCATTGATATTAAGTTGTTTTTTTTCGCCATGATGTGCCGAAAAAGCAGAAAGATTTATGGTTTTATTTTTATGTTTCCTGTAGAACTTTCACTAATTTTTCAGTGCCATTATTTTTCTGATAAGGGTATTTTAAGTACAGGATCTAAATTACATAAACTAATAAGTGCTACTCTTTTGTTTTGATTAATGTACACAAAATTAATGTGGAGCAAAATGATTATCTACCCTTTGTTTGAAAAATTAAATATATTTTAAATTAGTGTCATCTCATACCCTAAAGGTTATCGTGTTAAATATTTTAGAGTTACTCTCTAGTTCAAAATATTGAATAGTTTTTCAGCGGTGAATTACTGTCCTTTATTTACAATAGTTCTTGCGATATAATGTTATTGTCAGAAGATGACTTGTTGGTCAAAAAGGGATTGCTAGATGAAATTAGGGAATTGGCAATGGAAAAAATACATGTACTGTACAGAAATCATATTGCGGGAAAAGTGTAAGGAATCTTGGGATGCGTGTACGTTATCTCGGTATTTTTCAGTTAGCAAATGCTTTGTGTATACTTCTATAACTAACAACACTTAGTTTTACTTAACGATATATTACATTTGATTCGACCAAAAACATAATCAACATTTTTGCTGCATACATTTTGCTTTACAAATATTGTCTGATTGTTCTTATAAATTATTTAAAAAATGGAACTACATTAAATATTTTATGTTAAATTTCTTCAATAGACGATCGCGAGTTGTCGCACTCAACCACTCTTGGTACCCAAGTACCTCAAAGTCACAAAAAAATATAAGCTTTAAAATCCGTGGTCGTATCCTTATAAATTAAAATCTTATGGTATTTAACTTTTCGCAAATGTAGCACCATTTTGGCTCGTGTGTAAAGGCATTGCTCCTGAAAAAATTTCAAAGAACAGGAGTTGGCAGTTTTATAACCGTGTAACTGTACCATACATGTGGCTTATTTCTCTAGACACACATCTTCTTGCCAGTCAAAGCAAGTCAGTATAATCCCCCCACGGTTCATGTTGGGGTCTAACTAGATTAACACGTCTTCGGCTTGATCCACTTTCCCTTTGACTCGGTCCTGACTAGCTTACAAACATGTTTCTAATTTGATTAAAACACGTGACGGGCCAGATTCTTAAATTTAGTTGCTTGGAATTTTAAAATAATGTTAGGGAATCTTCGTTTTTGGCGATCCACAAAAGTACTATTTTAATGACAATATAATGAAATACATAATCTATAGAAACCCGAGTAGTCTCTTCCAATGTGTAAAGTTTTGCATTTTTGTGAGAGTTATACATATTATGACAATTTTTTTTTTCTTCTGGAGTAATGACATTTAAAACACGATTTATGTCTCCTACTGTATATTTCCTGCACAGAAAAAAATGTGTAATAACGTAGCCTATCGTCAGTAACATTTATGCCTGTATTTATAAGAAGTGGTCTACGTTATTTAATGTCTTAACACTACTTAAAATGTACTACTGTTGTTGTTGTGTGTGCGTGTTGCAGGTGCGTGTATGCTGGAGCGACGTCCAGGGCTTGTGTTGCAGTTGCTTTTGTCAGGAACGTACTACTGTTGTTGTTGTGTGTGCGTGTTGCAGGTGCGTGTATGCTGGAGCGACGTCCAGGGCTTGTGTTGCAGTTGCTTTGGTCAGGAACGTACTAATGTTGTTGTTGTGTGTGCGTGTTTCAGGTGCGTGTATGCTGGAGCGACGTCCAGGGCTTGTGTTGCAGTTGCTTTTGTCAGGAACGTACTACTGTTGTTGTTGTGTGTGCGTGTTGCAGGTGCGTGTATGCTGGAGCGACGTCCAGGGCTTGTGTTGCAGTTGCTTTTGTCAGGAACGTACTACTGTTGTTGTTGTGTGTGCGTGTTGCAGGTGCGTGTATGCTGGAGCGACGTCCAGGGCTTGTGTTGCAGTTGCTTTTGTCAGGAACGTACTAATGTTGTTGTTGTGTGTGCGTGTTGCAGGTGCGTGTATGCTGGAGCGACGTCCAGGGCTTGTGTTGCAGTTGCTTTTGTCAGGAACGTACTACTGTTGTTGTTGTGTGTGCGTGTTGCAGGTGCGTGTATGCTGGAGCGACGTCCAGGGCTTGTGTTGCAGTTGCTTTTGTCAGGAACGTACTACTGTTGTTGTTGTGTGTGCGTGTTGCAGGTGCGTGTATGCTGGAGCGACGTCCAGGGCTTGTGTTGCAGTTGCTTTTGTCAGGAACGTACTAATGTTGTTGTTGTGTGTGCGTGTTGCAGGTGCGTGTATGCTGGAGCGACGTCCAGGGCTTGTGTTGCAGTTTTTTTTGTCAGGAACGTACTACTGTTGTTGTTGTGTGTGCGTGTTGCAGGTGCGTGTATGCTGGAGCGACGTCCAGGGCTTGTGTTGCAGTTGCTTTTGTCAGGAACGTACTAATGTTGTTGTGTGCGTGTTGCAGGTGCGTGTATGCTGGAGCGACGTCCAGGGCTTGTGTTGCAGTTGCTTTTGTCAGGAACGTACTACTGTTGTTGTTGTGTGTGCGTGTTGCAGGTGCGTGTATGCTGGAGCGACGTCCAGGGCTTGTGTTGCAGTTGCTTTTGTCAGGAACGTACTAATGTTGTTGTTGTGTGTGCGTGTTGCAGGTGCGTGTATGCTGGAGCGACGTCCAGGGCTTGTGTTGCAGTTGCTTTTGTCAGGAACGTACTACTGTTGTTGTTGTGTGTGCGTGTTGCAGGTGCGTGTATGCTGGAGCGACGTCCAGGGCTTGTGTTGCAGTTGCTTTTGTCAGGAACGTACTACTGTTGTTGTTGTGTGTGCGTGTTGCAGGTGCGTGTATGCTGGAGCGACGTCCAGGGCTTGTGTTGCAGTTGCTTTTGTCAGGAACGTACTACTGTTGTTGTTGTGTGTGCGTGTTGCAGGTGCGTGTATGCTGGAGCGACGTCCAGGGCTTGTGTTGCAGTTGCTTTTGTCAGGAACGTACTACTGTTGTTGTTGTGTGTGCGTGTTGCAGGTGCGTGTATGCTGGAGCGACGTCCAGGGCTTGTGTTGCAGTTGCTTTTGTCAGGAACGTACTACTGTTGTTGTTGTGTGTGCGTGTTGCAGGTGCGTGTATGCTGGAGCGACGTCCAGGGCTTGTGTTGCAGTTGCTTTTGTCAGGAACGTACTACTGTTGTTGTTGTGTGTGCGTGTTGCAGGTGCGTGTATGCTGGAGCGACGTCCAGGGCTTGTGTTGCAGTTGCTTTTGTCAGGAACGTACTAATGTTGTTGTTGTGTGTGCGTGTTGCAGGTGCGTGTATGCTGGAGCGACGTCCAGGGCTTGTGTTGCAGTTTTTTTTGTCAGGAACGTACTACTGTTGTTGTTGTGTGTGCGTGTTGCAGGTGCGTGTATGCTGGAGCGACGTCCAGGGCTTGTGTTGCAGTTGCTTTTGTCAGGAACGTACTAATGTTGTTGTTGTGTGTGCGTGTTGCAGGTGCGTGTATGCTGGAGCGACGTCCAGGGCTTGTGTTGCAGTTGCTTTTGTCAGGAACGTACTACTGTTGTTGTTGTGTGTGCGTGTTGCAGGTGCGTGTATGCTGGAGCGACGTCCAGGGCTTGTGTTGCAGTTGCTTTTGTCAGGAACGTACTACTGTTGTTGTTGTGTGTGCGTGTTGCAGGTGCGTGTATGCTGGAGCGACGTCCAGGGCTTGTGTTGCAGTTGCTTTTGTCAGGAACGTACTACTGTTGTTGTTGTGTGTGCGTGTTGCAGGTGCGTGTATGCTGGAGCGACGTCCAGGGCTTGTGTTGCAGTTGCTTTTGTCAGGAACGTACTACTGTTGTTGTTGTGTGTGCGTGTTGCAGGTGCGTGTATGCTGGAGCGACGTCCAGGGCTTGTGTTGCAGTTGCTTTTGTCAGGAACGTACTACTGTTGTTGTTGTGTGTGCGTGTTGCAGGTGCGTGTATGCTGGAGCGACGTCCAGGGCTTGTGTTGCAGTTGCTTTTGTCAGGAACGTACTACTGTTGTTGTTGTGTGTGCGTGTTGCAGGTGCGTGTATGCTGGAGCGACGTCCAGGGCTTGTGTTGCAGTTGCTTTTGTCAGGAACGTACTAATGTTGTTGTTGTGTGTGCGTGTTGCAGGTGCGTGTATTCTGGAGCGACGTCCAGGGCTTGTGTTGCAGTTGCTTTTGTCAGGAACGTACTAATGTTGTTGTTGTGTGTGCGTGTTTCAGGTGCGTGTGTGCTGGAGCGACGTCTAGGGCTTGTGTTGCAGTTGCTTTTGTCAGGAACGTACTAATGTTGTTGTTGTGTGTGCGTGTTGCAGGTGCGTGTATGCTGGAGCGACGTCCAGGGCTTGTGTTGCAGTTGCTTTTGTCAGGAACGTACTAATGTTGTTGTTGTGTGTGCGTGTTGCAGGTGCGTGTATGCTGGAGCGACGTCCAGGGCTTGTGTTGCAGTTGCTTTGGTCAGGAACGTACTAATGTTGTTGTTGTGTGTGCGTGTTTCAGGTGCGTGTATGCTGGAGCGACGTCCAGGGCTTGTGTTGCAGTTGCTTTTGTCAGGAACGTACTAATGTTGTTGTGTGCGTGTTTCAGGTGCGTGTATGCTGGAGCGACGTCCAGGGCTTGTGTTGCAGTTGCTTTTGTCAGGCGCCTCATACAGGGACACCGTCTTCCTGGGTAAAGCCCCACGCCTAAGCACCCGCTGTATCACTGTAGCACCAGCTACAGCTTTAGTGTGGCACCCTATCACGACCCCAGCACAAGCTATACAGGCTAAAGCTCTAGTGTAGCACCCTAACACCACCCCAGCACCCGCAGTATCACTGTAACACCAGCTACATATCTAGTATGGCACCCTAGCACGACCCCAGCACAGGCTTAAGTATTGTAGTACCAGCTAGAGCTCTAGTGTGGTACCCTAGCATGCATGACCCCATCACAAGTTGTACAATCTAAAGCTCTAGTGTAGCACTATAGCACCACCCCAAGACAAGCTTTAACTCTATTGAACACAAACTGTAGTAATGTAGCACCAGCTGGAGATCTAGTGTGGTACCCTAGCACGACCCCAGCACAAGTTGTAGTAATGTAGCACCAGCTAAAGCTCTAGTGTGGTACCCTAGCACGACCCCAGCACAAGTTGTACCATCTAAAGCTCTAATTAAGCACCGTATTAAGCTCTAATTAAGCTCTAGTTAAGCACCGTAGCACAACCCGAAGACAAGCTTTAACTCTTTTGAACACAAGCTGTAGTACTGTAGTACCAGCTAGAGCTCTAGTTTGGCACCCTATCACGACCCCAGTACAAACTGTAGTACCAGCTAGAGCTCTAGTTTGGCACCCTATCACGACCCCAGTACAAACTGTAGTACCAGCTAGAGCTCTAGTTTGGCACCCTATCACGACCCCAGTACAAACTGTAGTACCAGCTAGAGCTCTAGTTTGGCACCCTATCACGACCCCAGCACAAGCTGTAGTACTGTAGGACAAGCTAGAGCTCTAGTGTGACACCCTAGCACCACCTCAGCACCCGCTGTAACACTGTATCACCTTTGTATTTACCTTTGTAGTGAAAATAAGCATGCTAGGTTTTTTTGAGAGTATTAAGTTTATTTGTTACTTTTATTTACTTTTGTCTGACACAGAAATAACATAATCGATTATATATGAGATGTGTGATGGGAAGATTATTTTAGATATTAATGTTTTACGATACGGTCCGGAAAGAATTAAAATGGGATTCTGCTCATCTACAGGACGATACCTTTCTAACGGTGTGCACGGATTTCTCCCACGATAAAAACGAGCTGAGAAAAATGGAGGAAAATATGCTTGCCTATTAATATATAGATGGTCAAAACTCAATAATTATAACTATTCCAAATTGTTTAGAATCTTTTACCAAATGAAATTTTGTATATTTCGAAAATTATTTGGTCCAATTAAGTGTGTTCTGACCTGTGAGAGAGTGGCCTGGACCTTAAAGGATTTCAGCCCCACGGGAGATCCTGCAACTTGGAGGGCGACTTTATCTTGTTACACTTCCTTTCTTTTTAAAATTGCATCTTGTGTGAAATACTCTAAGGGCTAGGCTAAGGTAACGGAGAGCCCTTAATGCTCACTATTCAACTGAAAAAATCTCAAATCTTCAACAATTTGTTTAGTAAAACATGAATATCAAGATAACCAGGAAATGGATGTATTGAGAGGTTGTATTAAATAGACCTATTTTTAAGAGGGGTTCAATATTATTTGGTAGTTTGTCCTTTAATTTTAGCTTTTTAAATTTAATATTTTTAAATTGGGTCACGTAGTTTCTAGATATATTTTGCCATCCTTATTGGAAAAGCCATTTCCTACATAGTCTTTGTTTCTTAAAAAATTATTCGAGTTTTATACTTGATCCTGCGCGAGTGAAGTATCGGGGTGAGGGAGAAAGTTTCTTCGCCAATTCATTTATTTTTCATCATTAACTGAATAGAATTTAAAAACTTAACTTGTCAAACTTTAATATAAAAGCTTAAATAGATTCAAAACATATTTTATTTTTTTAACGCTTTACTTGTTAAATGTTGCATTTAAAATTTGTGTCTATAAAGATGTATTGAAAAAAAGGTCATTAAGTCAAAATCAGGACAATTTCAAGAAAACATGTGTTCCAAACGTGATATTAGAACCTCTTCCGAATGGGGTAGTTAAGATCAAATCAACTTATCTCAGTGAGTTATGTTCCTCCTGCTCCACTCGAGGCGGAGATGGTAATTGCTCCCTTGGGATTTTCTTTTTAAATTTCCGGTACTTAATTCCATCTCTAAATACGAACTCCCGCTGTGCACTCTTTTTCAATGTACATTATAACACAAAATAAATATAGTATTATTTTTTTTATGAATAAACGAACTTTAGAGTTCTTTTATTGAAAAAAACTACATTAATGTATTTTTCAATGTTTAATTATATCTTTTAGGCAAAAACTATACTTTTAGCTGGTGAGAAAGCTAATACTGTATTGATTCATATTTTAAAACATGTTTAACAAAATACGTTTTATAAAATCCATCCAAAGATTTTTTTTATATTTAATTACAAACATATATATACATGTGATGGCATATGCTATTCAAATCAATTTCAATTCTTAGTAAGATTACAAATAGCCAAGCTAAATATGTCTATTAGTGGAATCTGAGAGGGGGAAGAGAATTCACTCGGGAGCTTCAAAATTGTTCGACCATCGATATAGGCCTTCCGTGTAATTGATATGTATGTTTTTAATGTAGGGTGCTCAAAACATGTGTACCAAAATCAATGGAAACAAACAATAATAATTCATTTTCCAAATTAATAGACTTACGTCAGTTTTACCCAGCCTTTCAACTAGGAATGACTAATTTTAAATCTATCAGGCCATAATAATGCTATCTCAATAAAGCAGAATCCTCATTAAGATGAAATATATATTATAAAAATATGTTTAATGGCACAAAAACTTTTAAAAAATCCCAATTTGATTCCTTGAATCCCTTTGGAGAACCAACCCATGAGTCTTATTTTATACTTAACAAAATTTTAATATGTTTAAGTTTTAAATATAACAAATTGGTGTTTCATCTTTGTTCCCAATTTCTCTACTAGATATTAGTGTAGAAGCTACAGGTGTAGGATTTTTACCCCCGATTCCTATACCAGGTGCATAATCTTTATTAGGCTTCACCACGGATCAAGCCATTTCCTGAAATTTCTAAAAATCAACTCTAAAAATACCTTACGTAGAAAAAGTAGGTTCACCTAGTTTCAAGAAGCATTATTCATCCGAAGCAACGATCAGTTAGGCCTAATAGCCACGAACTTAACACACATCCCACACGAATATTGAACACACATATTCCACCCTACGTTCGAAGAAAGATGATCCCTATTCGCTTTCATGTCAGTGTTCACCGATCAACACCGCTTCGCAGAAGTACCGTTGCAACTCGGTAAACAGACAGAGATATTTACAAGAAGCCAATCTAAACAAATAACCACCGCATTTGGATCATTTCCTCCTCTCAGGTTGCCCGGTTCCGATTTAGAAGTAACACATTCAAAACCGCAATACATTATTCAGCCGCTTGCGTAAAGGCTGTTATGAATTTGTTACATGACAGGACTTAATGATCTCATCGCTTTGAGTGTTTTTTATTCTAAATGTTTTGTATCTTTTACGTTACGTAATTACCGTTTTTAACCGCATATTTTTATTATTTCAATAAGAATGTTTATTTTTACATGTAGTATGGTTTTTTTGTAAGAGCATGCTGAGCTAATTTGATGTTTTTTCCAAAGGCTGCATGTAACACAAGGTTGTATAGTTAAGTGTTTTTAGTATATTGTTTGCAAGCCACTTTATATTTTGCACTGATTAAAAATTATTGCTTGAATTTGTAAATGTTGTATTTTTTTAATGTATTAAATTTTAGAGAGTATGTTTTACATAAGTTTTATGTAACGGTATTGTGAAGTCCAAATCTATCAACGATCAAAATTAATTTGCTAAATAGGCTCTAATTCAAATAGCCTACGGAAAATCAGTGCCAATCATTGGTAACTTGTTATAGTATTTAATTTTTGTTAAATCTATAAAATCGCAATCATGACTGGGAAGAACGTCTAGATTTTGACTTTACAGTATTATAGCATATAGGCAAGGTAAAAGGCAAAATATTTTGATGCAATTGTTGTTTTTCGTTTATAGCGTGGTAAAAAAAATTAAAGGTGACACATTGCCCAGATATGTTCATAAAAATACCTTTTCTAACATCAATTTCAAAACTTTTTACAGGTTATTTAACTTTCAAAATTTATGTTTCACACTTGTAAAACTATGTGGCCCAACCCATTTAATCAACTTTTTATTTTGAATCAGTGCTACATTATGGAAACTGTTAATTTTGAAATGTACTTCCAATATTACGTAATTATCCTATTGAGCTGTCTGGCTAGTTTGTTACATTCTGTCCGAGAAGATACAAACTCCGAGAAGAGCTGTCAACTTTTTCAGGTAAGTTTATATTAATTTATTTTTACTTAATTATTGTTATATTGAAATTTTTGTCTATCGGCTACGTTAATGCTCAACACATGTAACTTTTTCATATAAAAAGAAAGATTTTTCATTCGTGTTCGGGCCCTGCAATTGTAAAATATCCTTATAAATACCAATTTTGCCACTATAACCTATGGAATAGATTTCTTTGCATCCTTACAGTTGTTGGGCTACTCAAAAGTTTCGTTATATGGATATAATATGAAATAAAAAAATAATAAAATTCTTTCATGACAATATTTAAATTAATAGTCGTTAGGATCACTAACATTAAAGAAATATTATTTTGAAAACTTTTCTCCAATGAGTATATGTACAAAAAACGTTTCGCAGTATCTGGAAGATTATTTTACACTCACAACGATGGCGTTTAACAATCATTTTCTGAAATGCCAGCTGAACTGTTTTATTATTTATACAATAAAAAAGTTATATTACAATAATATAAACTAGTATTACTATCGAAATTGAGCAAAATTGATTTTCAGCCAACCTTAGACGCAAAGATAGGCAAAATAATTGCAGTAAAAATGTTGTATCTAAGAATTCGAAGGCGCAAAACATGTTACTCTACTATAGTAGATTTAGGAGAACTTTCTTTTATACAATTTGTGCCGTAGTGTTCTCTATAATAGTATAGTACATTAAAAATATAAGCCTGGTTGCAAACTAAGAGTAAATAGATAAAATTTTAATGTCAAAATACTTGAAGCTTGAAGATTTCACAGAATTTATATTTAAGTTTCAAAAATATTTACAATTAAATTATATTATTTCGTTACATTGTTTTGTTTGTTAATACATAATATGTGCTGGGTATTTATCTACCTTAACGTGAGAGCACCCTAATAATTGTTTGGGAGAAAGTAGAGTATTTCCACGTCATCAAACAATGGGTTGGCACACCTGTTTAGCGAGCGGCCAGTTGGCGCGATGCCAACTGCATAACATAATCATTCCCGCCACGGGATATTAATGTTTTATTTCTTCGCCGCCGGGTTTCCGACTACATAACACAGCTATTATCCCTTTCATTATAAATACATGTCAGGCTCCCATAAATACCAACTGCAAAACGTTGAAATTCCCAGTGTTCTATATTGCTGCCCTATTTAGCGACATACTTGACTTCTGTGTGCGGAGTATTATATTCCTTTAAGCGATGTTGTGTCTTATATTTAATGGTGCCAACTGTAAATGTCTAAAGTACCCCCAATAATTTATGCAGTTTGCAAATATTTTCAGAAATAAATGGTTTTGAAAATGTAACTGATAAAATGGAAAGAACTATTCAACTATAGAACTAGTCAAAAATTTTTTATAATTTTGTTATTTACTTTAATGCACATTATATTTTAAACGTTATTAAACCATTCGTGAATACTTAATTTCTTCAATTTTTAACTGGGTCTAATCAAAATAAATTAAATTATTATATCTTGATTCTATTATAGGCTAATGTAAGAAATTATGAATACATTTCATCGTCAAGTGACTTTATAATTTTTTTTACCGGCTACTTCGTGGATATTCACTAATCTATTTGTCTTTTTAATTACGATTTTCAGACAGTACAAATTAATGGACAATCTTATTATAATTACTTACATTATTATGGATTAGATTTAACACCTTGAATAAATATACCGTATGTATTCTATACATCTAAAATCCAATAATAATAATATACTTAATTTATTTTTCAAAATTTTATATCAGATACTTTGGTAAGAAATTTTACCACAGTTTATCACTCGGATCGTGCAGGACTAAGGCTTGCCCAAAGTTGGGCCTTTTCTTGAATAATAAACGGCCTTCCCCTCAGGGATCACCAAACCGGAAGTTGCCTTCACCTATAGAAAAAAAACTGCGTGACAACACACAATGTCCCTTAGATGATAACATTCACACCTTCAGCCTATTTTGGGTTCCAGTAGTTATTACGGTCTCATGAAAGATGTTGGATGCTTAATGAAATTTACGTAAAATCACTCATTAATATTTTCAATAATTTATATGCTACCACCGTGAAAATGGTATTATGAATATTACACAATAAACAATACATACATCATGGTACCAACGTTATCCCCATTGCGTTGGTCATGAATAACAACTTAATTTTCAATATACACTGTAGATGTAACTGAGTGATTAAACTGTTCCATTCATTACCTGACAATAACAGTTAGATTTTCGGTTACTTAGTAACAGTAGTTGATAAAAATATATCACTGTTACTTAGTAACAGTTTACGCTGTTCAGTTTTCACTAACGTGACATAATAAACTTTGCTGAATTCAAGTAACGTTGATGAAAAACAACTTTCTTCAGAAGTGATTAACATTGATCCCAACGTCAGACGGCACTCCCAAAACATTTTTCAGGCTTAACAATTGCTTTCCCAATACCAGGTTATCCCCCAATATTCACTAGGCCTACAGTTTACCAATTACATTCTCAATTCCTGTAGAAGGTGTACCAACGTCTCCCCCAACGCACATATCAGGTGTACCAACATCGCTCCCATCGTACATACCAGGTATACCAATGTTTTAATTCCTCTACCAGTTGCGCCAACTTAATTCCAAATTTCTTTGCCAGTTGTATGAAATTAATTCCCAATAATATCGGGGTTACGAATTTATTCGTAATCCGTATACTAGTTTTAATAAAGCTGTCCCTAGATAATTTCTCTGCCATTTCCACCAGCGTTAATTCTAATTCCTCTACTAGTAGTGTCAACTACTAGTAGAGGACTCGCGACTCCCCTACCAGTTTCGCCAACAATATTCCCAGTGCACTCCTCTAAAAATTTACCAACTGTATTCCCTATTCTTATAACAGGTATTGGTGATACAGATACTCTTTTATTCCTGTACCAGGTATTGGTTTACCTGTCAGACTTCTTATTCGCAATACCTATTCCAGGTGTACCAACCAACGAGGTTAAATAGATATAGAGTGCTCACCAGATAGGGAAAACTGTCCCCTTTTTACTGGCGCCATGTTACCCATGATTCCCGCCGTTTCCCTGGTAACCAGTCCTTTGTTTACACTTTCCCAACAGTAATTTACCATTTTACCCACACCCATTCGACGTTTATATGGTAACCAATTTCAATAGCCGGCTCACAGACCATCAAATCAAATTAATTTTAAAACAAACAACAAATAAACATATGTTTTAAAACTATCATCAGTAATTTTTTAAGCTTGTAGCGACCAATCAGAATAGCTAAAACTAGTAACCAAGGAAACGAGAGTAAAGTGTGGGATGGTTGCCAAGGAAACGGTGGGAATTATGGGTAAAATGGCGCAAATCAAAAAGGGACACAAAATTAACATGTGATGAGCACTCTATATCTATTTAACCTCGTTGTTCGGAATACCTATCCCAGGTGTACCAACCCTCCCCCAACAGAACCACCAGGCCTACCAACTTGACCACCGCACATGTCCCAGCTTCTTCACTATCAGCCCTGTATTTATAGCCTCGTGTCACCGGACGTGCCACATCTCGACAGAGCCATCTCTCATTTTGACAAATCACCCGTCCCCACCAGCCCCGCCACTTGCAGATACTTAACGCGAGTTTTCCTCGATGCATTATTAATTTTGAGTCACACTATTGCTGATATTTTTTTTCAAGCTCCAAAAGTACCAAGCAACTTTAGATTCACAAGCATTTTTATTTGTTTGCTCATTATTAAAACATTTTAAAACAGTATTTACAACACTAGAATATGCATTCCAACTCATACACCCTTACATAATTGTTGCTCTAAATTAAAGTAAGATTCAAATTTGTGTTTTATAAAATAAATTAATTATTAGCTTATTTAACTTCTTCAGTATTTGGCGTGATGTGAATTAAATTTTGTAAAATACATTAGTCTAATGTACTGTTTTTAATTATTGAACAATAACTAGATGTAGCCCAACGGTCAAAATTTTACCAAAACAATTTGGTCAATTTATCTCAGTTGATGTGTACCCAATCAATCCTTACTAATATTATAAATGTGAAAACGTGGATGTTTGTTACGCTTTCACGCAAAAACTACTCTACGAATCATCATGAAACTTTGTACACATATTCTGGGAGGTACTAGAAGTAATACAGGAAACTTTTTATTTAAAAAGAATTATTTTTTACAAAAGATAAAAAATTCGTAAATAAAATTTGAAAACGATTTCTAATTTTTTTATTGGTTGCTAAGAAACAAATTCGATGAAATTTCCAATAACGACCTAAACTCGATGGCGTGTAAGCATGACCTGATTGCTGAACCTGATAGTGGTCGAGCGTAACGACGAGTAAAAGTAGCAAACTAGCTAAACCTCACAACGAGTATCGCGGATGAAACCGCGGGAAAAAGCTAATTAATAAATATAACTGAAACATGTTCATACTTTTTTGTTAACCACTGAAATATAATGATTTAGTTTATTATCGTTTTTCCATAGGATGAGAATTGAAACTTTTAAAGCTTGTAGGGAGTAGTCCTGATGCCGACACAAGGTGGGAAAACGTGGAAGAGTTTAGTGCTTGCCTATTAAAATATAGATTAAAATACAGTTTATTATGTATTTCATGTTAAGACAGTACAGTCAAATCAATTTTTAATAACTTTTTTATTTATCTCACACAAATATATTTTTTCAGTGAGAATAATTTTTAGTTACTTGAAATTCAGTTTGTCCCGATGAACTTAAGTAAATCCCCCAGCTATGAAGGGAATACAAATGAGCAGGGCTAACTCGCGCTAGGGATCGAGAAACGTGTCAACCTGCTAACGAACTTGCAATTTCTGTTATAAAATTCGACCCCCTCTTATAATATATTACACATTATTACGCCTACGAGATGTGCTTTAAAATAAAATAAAAATGGGTTTTAATGTGAAAGTTAACTTTTATGTTTTAAGTTTCATCTACATCTATAAAAGAGGAAGTATGTATGTATATGTATACTACTCCGAAACCGCTCTACAGATCGTAATGAAACTTTCAGGCATTATTAAGCATTATTCAAGGATGGTTTGTGTGAATTTCGGTGCAAATCTATTTAAAGGACTCTGACCCAGAAGGCATTCAATAGTTTGTAAAAAAATCAGAAAATCTCTATTTTATCAATTTTTATTGGTTGGCAAGAAACAAATTCAATGACAAATTCTAATTTTAGGTATTCCAGGGATTTCTTATATTTAAGGTAGGCGTGACAGCGAGTGAGCATAGCGAACGATCTAAATTACTTATAAAATAAATTCAATCACGGGGGAAGCCGTGATGGGAAACAGCTAGCAGTTCATAGTAGTTTATGATATAAAAAATAATTGACGAAATCGTCCTTTACTGTTAAAAAAAGTTCACGACGTCTCAATTAGTTATCATAAATGTGATTTCGTCTTAAGTGGAGGAAATAGAAGAGATCATAGGAATGGAATAGGAAATAAATATAATAGTGTACCTATTGTTTGAAATCTAGAAATTTAATTTGTATATTGATAACAATTTTAACCTTTTGACTGATATAACGTAATTTTAATGCAGGTCGTTTATAACACTGTATTATACCACTGAATAATCTATAGTTTAACATAGCCTCTTATTGGTGTGCTGTGTTTACTTACAAGTGTGTGTCTTTACGTTTGTTAATCTTAAAACTAAATTTATTTAATCACTCATGATAATGTCAATGTTGGTAAATATCGAAAATTAAGCACTCGGATGGATATTTACCTATTTACTTTAGAACAACTGATCTCCAAGCTCTATTTAATGACACCGAAATCATTAAAATCGGCTTAAAACTGTTTAGGAGTTCCTTTCACATTAAAAATTTCGCTTATTAAATACGAACTTGTGTACCCGTTGCTTTAAATAGAGTTTAATTTAAATATTTTACCCATTAATTTAAATATTGATGAAAAATAATGTACGGTGTATGTTACTGTTAACGCTCTCTTAATACAGTTCAACCTCCCCTTGCTATCTTAACAATGAATAGAAGCATGCTCTCACTAGAGTACCGCAACTCATTACAACTGCTAAACTTGAAAATTAATCAATTTCTTTGCCCATGTTGATCAAATGGGGAATAACAAACTTAAAAGTTATGTAAGCCCCTTCTGTTTGGATGGATATTAACCAATTTACTTTATAAACAACTTCAAGCCAAGCTCCAGCCAATGACATCAAAACCATTGAAATCAATAAATAAATGTAAAAGTTACTTTAAAAAATTTAATATAGAAATCATCAAACGAACCTGTCACTTTAAGACGGAATAAAATCCCAGACTTTGAAACGTTAATAATCTTTTTATACGTTGATGTTGTTACTGTCACAAAACTACAAAGAAAATATCTCTTCCACATATAATATCGCTGAATGACCAAACGAATTTCAGCAAAAGTAATCAATGGCAGTGACTGTGCGTGAAGAGATATAGAGGGTAGTGGCTAAACTGCAAAATATAAATGTTACAAAATGCACAATTTGCGCAAGGGCCCCCTAGTAGAAATAGTTAAAGGGAAACCTTTACATCATGGGAAAGAATAGTTTTTCCACATTCAATATCGCTGAATGACCAAACGAATTTCAGCGAAAGTAATAAATGGCAGTGACTGTGCGTGTGGAGATATAGAGGGCAGTGGTGCGTTTGGATGGCAGCTGGGTCCTGTAAGCGACAATGGATCTCAAAATAACAAGCCGGGCAGCCGTGCGTGCTCGCTAATGTGACCGGCGACGGCGCTGTACGAGATCGGGAAGTCAATTTGGAATGTAAATCAAATTGGAATTGAATTTAAAAGGTTTAGGTGGTTATTAATGTTTCCCTGTAAAACAAATCAGCCTGAATACCCGTTCATCCTGATACCTGAACGGGTACCTGCCTGGTACCTGGTGCCTGGCAGCCTGGTACCTGATACCTGCATACCTGAATCAGCCTGAAGCCGCTTTTCCGTTTTATATTAAATGAAAGAAGATATAAGTTAGAATTGTCTATAACGATAATATAATTTAATATACCGAATGGTTTAGCTATGATAACCTTTCAAATCTAAGGTTATAATATTATTCTCTCAAATGCTACTTTTAGTTGTTAAGGCAAAAATCACAGCAAACCAGTCTTACTATGGAGTTTTCATTACATGTTTGAAAAATGTATTCCTACAATATAATCTGCCGACTTTCAATAACTGACCTACTAATATGATAATGTTCTTTTAAAATAGTAGTGGGGAAAAGCCACTCCTGGCACAGATCAGCTGCTCGCCGAGCAGCTGCCGGGGCAGCTGGTGCCAGCTGCCATGTCATATAGCTTCCGGTGGGGGGCAGAGGGTATATATCAGACGCTGTAGTTATATGTTATGCCATATAGGTTGGGGTGGAGATGGCGATAGTGTTGGCGTTAGGGTGAAGTGAATTTGCGCATAAATTAAAAGTTAGTTCAAAATTGAAATTCGTCGGTGTTAAAGAAACTCTAACAGTTGAACAAAAATTAAGAGTTAGTTCAAAATTGAAATTCAAACTTATAACTGGGATCTGGAAAATATGCCAAGGTCATCCAGAGTAAGTTTTAAAAAAGCCTACCCAACTACCACCAGAAATAGTTCAAAGTTGAACTAGTTGGTGATAGTGGGATAATTCATTCGTGCCATGGGAGAGGTGTTTATCGTTTGAAAGTTGGCGATCGAATGAGAAGGGCCGCCTAGGGAGAGGGCTTATAAAATGGCAACCTTCCCCCCACCACCCCTTCCCCCACTCCTTTAGACCAATAACCGGTCGCCGACTCTATGTGGTGAAACTGAACTAAACATGGCGGCCGCCATGGCTAATTCTAACCTCGAACCTTAGTTTTGCATTGGTAAGCATGCGCCACCTCCACTCTTTACCTTCCTTTTATATTTTTAAAACCAAACAGATGTCCGGGCAGCTGCCCCTACGGGCAGGTGTTGGGGGCAGAGATGTTGAAATATTGGGGTGGAGATGGCGATAGCGTTGGCGGTCGGTTGAACTGAATTTGCGAATAAAGTAACTAGGGTTGAACTAAAAGTGCACATAAATTAAAAGTTAGTTGAAAACTGAAATTTGACGGTGTTAACAAAACTCTTAATAGTTGAAAAAAACTAAAAGTTAGTTTAAAACTGAAATTCAAATTTATAACTGGGATCTGGAAAGTATGTCAAGGTCATCCAGAGTAAGTTTTAAAAAAGCCTACCCAACTACCACCAGAAATAGTTCTAAGTTGAACTAGTTGGTGATAGTAGGATAGGTTGAAGTAACTTTTGAATTTTATTAGTGAACATACAATTATTAATGTGCAACAGCAGAGTTTAAACAAGTTGAACTTTTGTGATGAATTACAGAGCTGTAAATGCAAACACCGACGACGATGAGAAGGTAAATGCAGAGTCCCCAGATGATGAGGATCGGCGCATAGGGAGGGGGCTTATATAACGGCGACCTTGAGCTTATGATCAAATAAAGCGTTAAGTTCTTCTTCTTCATCTTTTAATTCAATTATTCTAACTGAATTAGTTGTTTCGTCTTCCTCACTCTGTGATGATGACGATGAAGAAAATAATTCACCAGGATTTAAATATTGAACCACAATTCTGAACCATCTCATAGGATATTTGTCCATGATAGAAAGTAAGTTTTGAAACAATTCTTCCATCTCCTCCCTCTCAGTTATTATATGTTCAAACTTGATAAATTTTGCTTCCATGTTGTTAGTTAGAGTGTTGGAAGTGAAATGATTTAAAGTTGAATATAATATTATATAAAAATTACAACCGGTAGTGGGGGAAATCTCAAGGTCATCCAATTGAAGTTTTAAAAAAGAGTATAAAACTGAAATTACACATTTGATGGTTCTACAGGATCGGAATACCAATCTGACCTGTATTTACATCTTTTTATCATATGTGTACAAAAATCATCTTGATGAGAATTGGTGCGTTGACAATGAGCAAGATCGAGAGGGTGAAATTTGAAACATCTTTGAGGACAACATGTATGAAAATATCTTGATTTGTAAAGTTTCAAAGTTCGCAATTCCGGTGGCGGTAGTTGTTTTGTTTTGCATTTGCAGTAACAAGATCCGAAGAATTCGCATTTAGTACAAGCTAACCCATCCACCATCATTGGTCCTAAATCTGTACATTGTTGTTCACAACAGTAACGAGGTTTGTACTTGTATTTTTGCTCTTCCATGTTGACGCTGCGGAGTCCAGTGAAATAATAAGAGTGTATAGTGTTGAATAGCGAGTTTTATGTACTGTGAAAAGTGGTGGGGGTAATTTCAAGGTCATCCAAACGGAGTTTTAAAAAATTATACCTTACTAATGTAAGGAATATTGATACTTAAGAAGTTTGTTTCTCTTTGTTTTCTTCAGACTTTTTATCTTTCTCAGCTTTAGCCATAGCAACTAGTTCTTCTATTGATAGCGGATGTACTTCAGGAAATTTCAAAATTAATTTAGCTTGGTATCCTTCTTTAGCTAATACATCTATATCTTTAGTCATTTGTTCAACAGTGTTGTAATCTTTTCCATAGATTTTTCCATCAAGTTGAATCATCATTCTGTACAACATTTTCTTAAATAGGTCTTGTCGTGGTGAGAGCTGAGAAGCAAATGATTATTTATTCAAGTATCACATCCTTTTTATTAACTCACATTCAACACGTGATTCTTTAGTTGTAGTTTTATTTGTCAAAAGTTATTCAACATTGGTAATATTTTTGGAACTTGATGTTATGTTGACCAGTAGGCGATGAAGAAGTTGTAGGTTGTGTAGAAATAAATATTTCATCATCGCAATATTTTGTTTTAGTGAACATCCTTGTATTAGTAGCACCAACATCAACAGTTAAGTGATAACCACCGGTAAGTAAAACTCGCATTTCGTTGGTTAAATCTTCGAGTTGTTCAAAAGTTGTAATGGTTTTGGTATCGTAAGATGCACACTTGACTTTGAGAGACATCTTTTAGTTTTTTATATTAAGCAATAGAGTGAGCGAGATGTGTACGGTACGAAAGGTAGTCGTAGACTGATGAACTTCACAAGTAGATTTCTGCTTTTATCATCACACAAAATTGGGTCAAGGTCATTCCGTGGAGTTTTTAAAAAAGCAACATATTGTAATGTACAAAGACATTACAATATGTTGCTCTTTATGTTTTTGTTTTATATCATATTTATTGAGAAACAATTACAAACAAATATTTACAATGTTATATACAAACTAATCAATAGTAGGTGTTACATGACTTGTAAGTTCAGTAGAGTTATTTCCACTTGGTCCGTGCGAAACCAAATAGAGTGCGCCGGGTTGAACTACACGAAGATCTTCATTTTGAAGAAGTTGTACAAAACGTGTAGGTAGGAAGATTTGAAACTTTGGTTCGTCACCAACTGTATACGGTGCCTCGCTCAATGTGCAATTAATAGCATCACCCACTGAAGTTTCCATTTTCTTGATCGTATGAATGATGTAATGTTTTTCTTCTTTTAGTTCAGAACATTTCTTCGTAGGTAGAATTGATGATTTAGAATGAGCGTTGAACTGATCGACCAAATTTTGAAGTAAGTTCTGCGATGCCATCTTGATGTTATTGTTAATTTTCTTGTTAATAAGAATGTCCGTCGGAGATGTTGTCTCTTCGGAGGTTCGAGTAATACTCATGCTGCGTCATGGTAGCGCTCTCACTTTTATAATCGACATTACCCCCACCACTTTGTTGAAGGAAATTATTCAAGCGGTAGGCAATTCTTTAAAGCGCACTGCGACCTTCGATGTTTCAAACTTTTTGATGAAATACAAAGTTCGTTGAAGTAGCATTGGAAATTTTTATCAATTATTGCATTAATCACTTCGTTGCTTGTAAATGATTGTATCCAATTTGCTTTTTCTAATCCTCTTGTGTAGATAATTTTAAACTCTTTGCAATAATGATTCATAATGTGCGGCATCATGTTATAATTAATGAAACCTTCATCCCATCTTAAGTTGTGAAAATGTTTGTTCAACCATTTGTTTGTAACTTTCGCTTTAGTTGTTAGTCTATTAAATGGTACTGGAGGTTTGAACAAATAATGATAAACTACTGATGTGTTCATGTCCAAGATTACTAATTCTTTAATAATAAAATTACCATCATTTCCTCGGAAAGCTTGAAATTCAATTATTCCTCTTTTAACTTTCATTATGTGTGGCGCATTAGAAAACGAAACCCGTTTATTCATGATGAAGTCTTATTAACAACTGACTTAAAAATTGAATTAGCCGACGTTTATAACAAACGGGATTGTTCTTCTTCTTTCACTTCTTGTGCCACTTCATCAATATTAAAATTGGTGTGATGGTTGTTTAATTGTCTCCACATTTCAACTTCTTGAGGTATTCTATTAAAGATTGAAGTATCCACGGGACTGTATAAAATTGGAACAAAAGGTTGTTTGTCCAATGTATCGATTAGATAGTCTTTAATTATTGCACTTGAAAATATTAGTTGTTTCAAATATCTGGTGACGGGACCGGTAGTACAACTTAAAGTGTAAAATTCTTCTTTAGTGAAATATAATTTAACATTGTGTGTAGTTAAATCTCTGAAGCGAACAATTTGTCCTCCACGATGTTTTACTATATCAACTTCAATATTTGATTCCAATAAACTTAATCTTGTTCTTCTTCCAAATGTGTTGTTACTTAAATAGCACTCCAAAAGATGTAAATGTTTCATGAGAGATTCCCAAGTAGTTTCACTAAAAGTAATTATTTTGTTTCCATGATTTAAAATAACAATTGGTGAATAATCCATTGATTTTAAAATTCCAACTGATATACTTTTTGTCATGCATGAAGAAATTGGGTAGATAATCCGAAGAAATACTTCTGTTAAAATATTGGTTGTAATGTTAACTTCAAACTTCTTCCTTTTTACTTCTTTTTCAGCTACTTCTTCTTCTCTCTTCTTATGTTTGTTAAACTTTAGGAACTCGTCCATTTCTCGTTCAACTTGTTTTTCTATATCTGAACTATTATCATCCATTAGAGGTGTATTTTCTTTTCCGTTAGTGGAATTCATCTTGCGAACGATGTTTCCCATACGACGGTTGAAGATAGAATGAAGTTTCCACTAATTATTTTCCCGCTTTTATATTTTTCGTAAAATCCTTGAAATTTATACAATTACATAATTGTTTGTTTTTCAACTTGTATTTTACAAACGAAATTCTAACCTCAAAAGTTAAGGTAGATAATTCTAACCTCAAAAATCTGCAGTCATTGTATTAATTCTTCTTAAAGTACATTCTTCACAATTCCGGTGAGCGGTGTGTAAGTAACTATTTTATCATGTAGAATTAGACAGTATGCCGAAGTTCCATCCGCTATTGGTTCTTCAAATTCCATTTCAATTTTTATATCCACACTTGATGATTTTACCGATTCATTTTGTTTTGAACAATCAATTACAATTATCGGAGCCTTGGAATAATACTGGTCAGGTGATAATAGTGGTGTATTAGTCTTTCCATAATATGACGATTGAAATCTTGCATACATATCGTATAAAATGGAAAAACGTTTTTTGCTGAACATGACATTCAAATTGTCATACGGAAAAAATTGAGAGTTTAAAAAAACTTTACAATTCTTTATTTTACAGTGATCAAATTGACCAGCATTTGCATTGATAACATCTTTTCGCTTAGTTTGAAAACCGAGTATTATGTACCTTGCTCGTTCCAAGTAAGTTGATGTCTTGACGGTCCATGTTTGTCGTTCTGTCTGAGGTAGTGTAGGGTATTCATGAAATTCCCAACTTCGGAATGGCATCACAATATCACGGTCAGATTTCAACTTTCTCAATAATAGGATTCTATGTTCATCGGCCAATCTTACATGAGGTACTCTCCAAACAACTTTATCCAACTGTAGTTGCCATTCCAGTTTATCTTCCGTAGTTGCAGGGCCTGCAAGTATCAAGTCCTTATTAGTTGAAGATCTAAGTAATACTAATTCTTGTTTGACATTTATTATTACCCGTTTGTAATCTTCAGCGAATCCCAAAAGGAATCGTAAAGGTACATGAAAATCAAAGTGACCGTTGGAAGCTGGTGTTATAGTGTCTTTATCGGGGGCAACCCATCCGGCGGTGACTATTGAATTCTTCTCATGCGGTGTTAATGATGTTAATCCTTTCAATGTCGTTGTTAAACCAACCTTTTTTGTTGAATCAACCGTCACCCCTGATATTTCATATCTTATTTCATCAAAAAGATATGCCATCGGGTTATTTATCGGGTTATTTATAAAAGGAACTGTTGAAGCAGTTTTTCCATCCAATTTTAATACCCGTCCTTCGATGTACAAGTAACTTTCACACGGTAAAGTGTAAATATCTTGTTGTTGAATGGGAATCCTTATTTCATCATTATTGTTTAATTTTGATGAAGTGTAAGGGTTGTGCGTGTGATATTCCTTCTCCCATAGTGTTTCGTCGAACGTTGGTCCTTGAGATATATCCAGGATATCCATCGCTGTTAAGTTTCAATCCAATCTTCTGTAGAAAACGAATGTTGTCCGATGTTAACTCTTCCAATGTCGAGGAGCTACTGAGCTCCCGACTCTTCCGTTGCGGTTTAAATGATAATCCCATGTTGACCTTTATGTTGCTGCTCTGATGTGTATCCGTATAGTAATTGTTTCTCCTCTAAAGTCAACACTATGACCGTCTTGATCCAATATGTTCAGTACGATGTCTGAAATGAAACTGGTGTTTAACGGTAGGTATATCAAGTTTTGTGGCTTCTCAACAATTTTAAAACCGGGAGCTACTGTTGGATAAAATGTATGTAAAATATGTTGATTAACTCCATCTCTATACGATCCGTGTATAATGTTGCACGTGACATCGATACTATTTACTTTCAATATTGTTACAGTTGAATCACCTGAATGAGTAGTTCCAGGAGTTAAGATTTTCTTTTTGGAATCTGTAAATCCAAGTAAATTGCCAATAGAGTTTTCCAAGCCAACATCAATATAATATTTCGAAGTTATTTCTGCTTTTAAAGTATTGTTGTTTCCTTTAATGGTAATATTGTCTTCTCTTAGTTGTTTCTGTAATAATTGGTTTATGTCATCAATTTCATATGCTCCAGTAGGAAATGTAATTATTTTCAATTCTGAGTATTTTCCTGAAGCATCCTTAGTTTCATAATAATGTAGTAAATTGTTCTTTCCTTCCGTAACATTGGGAATTGAGTTGTAGGTAGTCAAATCAAGTACTGCCGCTTCCCATAATCTTTCCTTGGATAGACGCAATGCTGGGAACAGCGTACTTTTCAATGTGGATGAATTTCCACTCAGTGACACTGTATACGATGACATCTTAAAGCTGACTGACACTCTTCGCTAGAAACTCCAAACATAAATGCCCACATATTTCAGTATTGTTAGGTTGTTCTCTTTTGTAATTGTAAAAAATGTTTTTGGAGTTTCGAAAATAATGTTGCAGTTCTTTTGGCGGTGGTAGATTGCCAAAACTGTCAAAGTAGTAAACGGTTTGTCCGAGCTTTTTATAGCATTCCCAATGAGTGCCTGGACCATAGGTGGAATCCAAATTTACTATTCCAGTTTCATTTTTCCATATTTTAGTTGGTAATGCATCTTTCATAAAAACTTCACGAAAGAATGGTATTTTCAAACATTTCACATAATCATTTAACTGATGATTTGTTAAGGCTTTATTTGGAATTATCAATTGACTCTTCTTATTTAGTACACACGGTATGGTCTTAGGTATAAACCTGCTCCATTTTTTACCATTTGCCAAACAGAAGTCTTCTTTACATTTGCCTTATGAGTTCTACGACGTCCTTTTTTAATGTTTCCACCTCTTTTGGGAGCGCCTTTCTTTGCAGGTCTTCCTCTGCGACGTCTTCCACCACCTAACTTTGCTTTCGTCTTCATGGCTGTAGTTACTGCCCAAGCCGATGCTTTTTCTGCAATACTTGCGTCACTTGATTTTTCTCTTTGCCAAGCTTTTTCCGCTAGAATTTTATCTGCTATTGATCTATTTGTTGAATCTTTATACTTTGAATATGCTATATCGTGTTCCTTGCAAGCTTGATCTAATTTATTAATTCCAGGATCTCCTCTTGCTAAACGCTTTGCCAACTTAGTTCCAGGTCCACAATATTGATAACCTCCGGGCAGATGTAATTCGTATGGTAAAGCGTCTATCGTTCGATTTACAACAGCACCAACTGGAATCCGTCTGAGCAGGGATAATGCAGCTGATGTTATACCACGTCCTCTCTTGCCGCTGTCTTGACGATGACTGAGCGATACGGTCTTCATTATGTTGTCTTATATAACTGGTGTGTTTACTCCACGAGATACTTTACATAAATGAATAACTTGTGCCAAATCTTTTATATTTAAAGACTTAGTTATTCAAATTAATTATATACTGATTTATAATTCTATTTTTAATCCAAGCTTCTCGTTCATCGGGTTGAATCATCACATGACTCGTTGTACTAGCTATATGATTGTGGGTATCAATAAGTAAATTACCTACTATTCTTATTAAACAATCTAAAGTTACAGCATCTTTCGGATGTTGAGGATCTTGTAACTGCATAATACGTTTATCATTACACGTGTAAGCGGTTGAATCACTTTTTGATGTTGTTATGACTTGTCCAATAGTAGCAGCATCATTTGAATCTTCACCTGGTAAAATATTAATTATTTTCTTCATCTTTGAATCATATTTGGTCCCAAAGTGTTTATCCCAAGTTATTGTTTGTCTCAATGTAACACAATCATTTTCTTCATAACCAGGATAAATATTTTTTATTCTTCTATTACGACCATCGTATGTACCTAATCTACCACCACTTGCAATTAATGTTTGTATCATAAGAGGTACATCTGAATCTTTTATACCAAATCTTCCATTTGTTATTGTTTTATGTCCTGCATCCCATTCATCATTATTTCCTTGCATTAAATCAAACTTTTTATTTTCATGTATAAATTTATCTCCCCGCTTTAACACGGCATCTTCATGTTTTACAAAATTTGATGTTTCCTTTTTTAATTCTTTAGATAATTGTTCCATAGTAACAGCATCTTTTGGTTGAGAACCAAACTTTACATTTGTCAATGTTTTTCCATGACAATCGATTCCATTAACATCTTGTAAAATACAGTTGTCCTTGATGTATTTTAGGTTTACAGCATCACCGTCTTCTTTTGGGTATCCAATGTCATTTATAATAAATTTATAAAAAGAAAATCCATGTTCAGTTTTTTTCCGGTATTATAGAATGTAAATATTCTTTATTAACTGAATCTTTATCATTTTTGGGATTTCCCACGTTGGTTATTCTATAATTTCCAGCATCATACGTTTGTCCATCTTTTAAGTTATTACCCCATTGCAATTTTAAAGTATTTGAAAGTTCAGATGATAAGTACTCTTTAGTGATTGCATCAGAACCTTCAGTTGGTTTACCAACATTAATTAATCTATGTGATTTAACATCGTAAGTATTCTTATGTAATTTCAATGATGTTGAAGTAGCTTCTTTTACTGTCTTCAAATTTGCTCCATCAGTATCTTCTTCTGGATCTTTAACTAGTTTTAAACGTTTATTACTTATGCTATAGTCACCTTCAGGTGTTTGCGGTAATCCACTTCTTTTTCTGTCTTCTCCAAATTGCACTCCTAAAGCGGAGTACCGTCCGAACTTGTCGACGCTCATGTTAGAACTGATACGTCTTACGCTTGCACCTCTTTTATATCCACGGACAATTATACGACTATACCGCGATTCCTAAGTTCATCAACTAGAGCCACCCATTCATTATTCAAACCCGTATGACCGGCTTCCATGGCTTCATGCAATAGTCTCATTCGGTCAACCAATTTATTGATGTCGTTGTAGTAAATCACATTTGTATTGTATAGATTTTTCATCAATCCTTTACCAGAGGTTGAAGTATCTCCTTTACTCTTTTTACCATGTTGTTCAAGAAGTGATAAATCCATAAGTGATAAAGATTTTCTTTTCAGTGGTTGTCTCACCGCTGGCGCAGTACGTAATGTTGGCAATTTTCGTGGAGGAAACAACTTTTTTATAACGATGTTATATTTTGTTGCACGTGAACGATTAATCATTGAATCCTTTAAGTAGTTTCTCTTATGAGCGTTAGTATTTAGTAAAATCTCTTTAAAAACACTTAAATCTTTGGATGAATATCTTAGTGGTATGTTTTTAAAAATTAATTCATATAATCCTTTTGTTCCTTTATATCTATGCTCACCAATAATGATGTAATCGTCTTGAGTTATTTCAAGCTTTGAATCACCAATCTTCAATTCATTCCCATCAATTCTTGCTCCGTATACGTGTGATCTACTTAAATTCGGGTTTGATTTCATGTCATGTGGCATTTTCATTATATATTTTCTTCCAAGAGGTCCATGTTGTAATATATCGCTACTCAATTGAGTTAAATTTGGAATAGATTGTTCAGCTTCAGGTATTGGCTGTTCTTCTTCCTTTTCAACAATTGGTTCTTCTTCTTCTTTTGTTTATTCTTGCTCACTAGCACTTGTATATGAATCATCATCTTCTTCTTTTTTTAATGCTTGTACTTCTTGTTTAGAAACTGGTAGTAAAACATCTCCTTCATAACGAGGTTTACGAATAGTTTCTGATATCTGTTTTAAAGGTTCCGTAATAGGTTTAAATGTAGTCTCTAAAAATTCTTCTCTTTCACTTAAACCCATCCTCAATGCACGATTCTTCATCCTAATAGAATCACTGAGTGATTTTATTTCTTTCAATAGTTTTTCTTGATTCACCATGTTTACACTGTGAAGTTCAACGTGTAACTAAATGTAGCATCGGTAGTTCAACGCATAATACAAATTTATCCAACCCTATACGATATCTACCACTTTTAATATCTTCTTCCTTCATAATAACGAGAAAGCTATATTTCTCATTCCATGCTTTGCCACACATCTCTTTAAATTTCTCAAATGGCATATCCGCATTTACATGATCATTATATATATGCTTTAAATTTGTTTCATCTTGCTTGAAGATGATCAACATATTTGCATTGTCTCTTATAAGTTGTTTTGGAATTTTACTGTATGTTTGACCAATGTAAATGCTATCAATATTATGATGCCTTCCCATAGCAAAATAATTCCTTATTGTGTCATGATTTTCACAAGAAACATCGTCAAATATAAAAATAGAAAATGGTTTTGCTTCATTTGGTTGCATAATTGTTTCACTGGCATTAAACTGGTAAAAATTCACTTCAGGTACACTTGCAAGTACTTTATCCAATAATTGATATTTTGGTTGTTGCAATGATTTTGAAAAAATGTATATATTGTTAAAACGCAATCCTTTAGGATTAGTTATAAGGTTAAAAACAACATTAGTTTTTCCACAATTTGAAGGACCAGTTATTAGACATCTTATCGTATTTGGTAGTAATTCACCATGTTTTCCATGATTTAACTTATCATTGTCAACTGTCAATTCATCAATGTTATTAATATTAAATCGATCTTTTTGTTGTACAATCTCCATCTTGTATAAAGGTTAAACACACAATGAGCTATTAAACAACTATACTTAGTCTTTTGAAGGAATCCAAGAGTCTTCACTTTTATCAAACCCTAACCACCGGACTTTAACCATATCCTTTTTCCTTTGTAAAATCTTCTCGACAAGATATACATCACCAACTGTTGATTTCAACAATTCGTGTCCGTAAAATCCACCTTGAAGTAATTCACCCTTGTTATCCTTTAATAAATAGGTTTCAGGTATAGTTGGTTGCACTTTATAAATTGTAAATACTTCATTAGTCCAATTTGGTAGATATCTTTTACTGAATACACCTTTGTATTTGCTTATACGAACTTTATCGTTGACCTTGAACTTCTTTGGTTGCAATTTTTCCAATTTCGGTGTTGTATTATTTTTAATGCGTTGTAATACAATTTTGGCATTAGCACTATTTACCTGGATAGGTTTCATTCCAATGGTACGATGATATTTGTTGTTATACTCTTTTATAAGTTGTGGTAATATGTCATACCACACGTATGATCCTCGTTTTGAAAATTGTTTATACATCGCACCTTTTAATGTTCTATTGAATCTTTCAATTATTGAAGCTTTAACTTCAGAATTTGTAGAATAATGATTTATTTGATATTTCTTCATCAAAGCTCCAAAGTCTTTATTAAAATATTCTTTTCCATCATCGGTCTGTAGATGTTTAATTTTAAATTTATTTCTTTGTATTGTGGTTTCCATAGCTTTTGTAACACTTTTACCAGTCTTATCCTTCAATGGTAAAGCGTCAGCTATTTTAGTAAAACAGTCTATAATTGTTAAAATATATTTAAATCCTTTGTTTAATTTACTGTGCGGTATCATTTCAATGAGATCAGCTTGATAAAGATCATTCATTCCTTTAATAATTGTACTTCTTCTTGGAAATCTTCTTCTTGCTGGTTTATGTAGTTCATTTACAATCTTGTCCTTCACACTTTCCATCTTCAGATGTTGCTTGTAACCGCTTGTAAAAATACTGATCCATAGAATAGTTTAATCTCATACAGTTTGAATATAGGTAAAGGCCATTTCATATTAGTGTAAAAAAGAGGGAACATGGCATTGGGCTTGCCATGTCCCCTCTTCTTTACGGAAAGGAAAAAAGGAAGAAGGTAGAGGATGAAGAATAGGTTTACTGGTCGATAGGGTTCAGGGAGTAGTGGCCGAATGGTAAAGTATTAATTTTATCTTCTAAAATATGGCGCTTGTCATCTTTGTAGCTTAATGCCCACTTTGTTTGTTTGACACTAAAAAGTTGATGATTATAACTTCTAATAGTGTTGAACGTTGCAGTTGTTTCAACATTTTCAAACAAACATCTTTTATAATGTTCAAACTGTACGTTCTTCTTCAAAAAAGAAGTTTTTATTCCTTTGGCCTTCTTCGTGACTTGATGTTCGTTCCTCTCGCTTATGTACAGTTGAAACGAATACAGTTTGGACATTAATGCTACAATTTCCATCATCGGCACACCATTTGTTTCATCTTTAAATTTTCCCAATACTTTCTTGTTTCTGTCATAGTCGTAATTTGGATGATCCTTAGGATAATCGGAAAAGTCAAAATCATCTTTATATATAAAGGTGCGTAGATCTTCATACATGTCATTGGTTTTAATCCAGTAAATTAGTGCATCCGTATCCATATATGCAATACCAATGTTCTCTCTTCCATAATAGTTAACCATCTTCTTATAATGAAACTCGTACATATGTGTTTTTGAAATATCCAAGATTGACATTCCAAGATACAAAGGACGATCCATTTCAACTGACTTCTTGTTCATGGAAATAACGACTAGATTTTCATTAATAATTACAGATGAACCAAAGTTTGGTTGTTGCACCAATTTCTGTAATTTTACTGGATCAGTTACCAATTTGATATCCTTATGTTTCCTTTTGTTTTCCAAAGTCTTGCCAAATATTGCGTTGTTCATTAGTTTAAAAAAATCTTTTTGAAAACTTGATGTAGCGGCAGCTCTTCTTCTTGTGTTGTTGTCGATGTACGGTTTTAACCAACAAGATTGAGAAAATTGTAGTACTCGATTAATTTTTGTAATTCTCAATCCTAAGTCTAAAGCCTGTTGTATCATCCAGTAGTGTCCGACATACCGAGACTTGTCGGTTAAAGTCATCAATAATTTTGGCCATCTTCCAGTAGGGGAGATTTCAGTCTTTGGAAGAAGTGGTAAATCATAATGATGATCGTGAAGATGTTCAGGATATTCAAAATCGACGTCAAAAATGTAACCAGTTTCACCATGCTTCGGTATATCCATTATGTTTCCAATCGATTCTGGGTCTATCCATTTGAAATTATCATATGGAAGGGGATTCGACATTGCCCATCCGTATAAGTTATTTGCATCAAAATAACCCAGGAATGTTGTTGGTTTTGATGCATCATAATCGGGCAGATACTTGTTATTCGCCTTAACATGTCTGGTTACACTTTGCGTCAATCCCCCTCGAACTCCTGATTCTAACATCAAAACCATATCTATATCAGTAAGAAGTTGTAATTTACAATTTGTTTCTTTCAACATGGCTTGCCATGCTAGTCCAGGTGAAGTGTATGAATGAAGAGGGTCCAATCCATATGCTGCAAAACACGTATTTCTAAATTCTTCCATTATATCACATAGTAAAGTTACATCTAATTTAACATAAAAATCTGAATATTCTCCCAATGTTCTAAATCCTAATTCGTTCCATACTCTACATGCATGATCATAGTCCTCTTGAGATATATCCATGTCGTAAAGTTTACTTTTGAATTCTTCTTTTGCTGGAAGTGATGTTTCATTAAATTTTTCTAAACTGTCTATGTAATCATATGGGAAAACACCTTTCCGAAGTACCAGATTCAGTTTGTCGCTATTTACAATCTTCTTTGTTTCGACAAAATCTTGTTTCCTTAAATTTTCAGAAAGTTTGGACAAACTCGACGTCATAAATCGGTAGGAATCCAAGAATCTTAGTTTGACGTTTCCAACTGTTTTGGAAAAACTTATAAATTTTTTCTGAAGTTTCAGCCAACACATCTATTGAACCGTTGTCTCTTCCTAATTCAGGTATTATAAAATGAGAATCATACCCGCTGAGGTTATGCAGAACCACAGGAATAAATAGTGGTAAACGATAGCTCAAGTTGCATTTATTACAAGCAGCACCCCTATAATAACCTGTGAGGTGGTCATGATCTTTAACTTTATAATTCTCAATAGTAAAATCATTTTTGCACAAGAAACAGCGAGTTGCATTTTCATGTTGAATTTCTTCTTCTTCGTCCATCGGTTTCATTGGTACAATATTTGTATATAATCTTTGCATATTTCCAGCTATTGAATATAAGTGATCAAGAAATATTTTTTTCGCATTTTCACCACGATATACTAAAGGTTCTGAAGTTAATCCATATCTGTTTAAATGTTCTTCTGATAGTGTTGATTTGACCATTAAACAAAAACTGTTTGGTTTGTGCATTTGATACTTGACACTTTTTCGAGCTTCACAATTTTCATCTTCAACAGGAATAAGTGTTGATTCAAAGTCTGCATACACAACTAGAGGGATACGGTATTGATGATGAACCTTTTGAAATGTAACAAATGCTTTGCTTTCCGAAGGTAAATTAATCTTTGCTTCATAATTATTGTTACATAACCTTTTGTGCTCTTGTAGCCATTCTCTTCCATGTACTGCATCTCGTTTAAAATTAAAACATCTCTTGCAAATTAACTTTCTGTGTCGATCTTTAGAAAGCTGCTTGTCAACAAGAGAGTCGAATTTTTTTATGTACACATAGTGAGACACATCACCTCTTGTTAGTAATAGTAGATCCGTATGATCTGGTAGCTCTTCTTTTGCCACACGTAAAGGAAACACTTTGTTTGAACTATCTAATGCAAAAACATTAATAGACGTGCCAGGAATTTTCTTCTCAAATCTTGATATATCTTTTACAGAAACAGGGTATGTTATTCCTTGAAAATTGTACCTGTGTCTTTCATTTTCATATTCTTGGTTAGGTCTATGTGCATTTCGTAATACAAATTTTGATGTCATCGCATAGCGAAAACATTCGTTATCTTCATTCTTGACATTAATACAAGATTTTGTATCTTCAATTATTTTTGGCAGAGGAATGTAACTAGATCCCATTAGTCCATATCCATGTTTGTGAACTCTTATATCTAATCCTTCAATACTTGTAAGACTCCATCCGGATCCTCTTCCTTCGTGTTCCTGAATTTTGGTTAATATTTCTTCTATACAGTTTTCAACTATTGAATCAATGTCTGAACTTTCCATGATAGTTTGGTTTTTTGTTATGAATCCTCTTGGTGATAATTCTTCTTGTACATTTATAAACATAGCTTCTAGTAGTAAACCAAATTTAAGAAAGTTTAATCTTTTCAATTCTTCTTTTAAAGTTTTACTTATGATTTGTTTTGCTTCTCTAATAAATTCTTCTAGCTTCAAGTTTTCATTTTGAATCTTATGATGCATTACTACTTTACCGGGTAATGCAAATACTTGTAGATTCGGTAAATTAGTTGAAGATGTTGCTGTTATTTCATCTTGTTCTTCTTGTTGTTCTTGTTCTTCTTGTTGTTCTTGTTTTTCTTCTGGGTTGTTGTGAATTAGTTCTTTATGACAGTCTAATAGAATTTCATCGTGAAACGATTCCGAACATTTATCGCAACGATACATGTTGAGATGTTTACTCTTCGAAATTTCGCCAAGAAATGAAATGGGCTCTCACGTTCCTCCTTTTATAACGGTTCTTCCACCACTATTTCATCTTCTTCTTCACTATCGAAGGAAATCAAACATTTTCAACAAAATATTAACCTTCTACAAACTAATTGTTCATTCGTGTTCTTTATTCCCATTGGAGTTTTAGTATATACTTCTTCATATTTAAACTTTAACAAACTTTCCCCGACCCAACTAATTTTAGTTACTTTTAAAACCAAACACCCGCCCTCCAAACATCTGTTAGGACAGATGTTATGGAACAGATGTTGAAAGAACAAATGTTGAGGTGGAAATGGCTAGAGCACAGACACTTGGTTGAACTAAATTTGCGCATAAATTAACTATAGTTGAACTAAAAATTCGCATAAATTAAAAGTTAGTTCAAAACTAAAATTCGACAGTGTTAAAAAAAACTCTAACAGTTAAACAAAAATAAATGTTAGTTTAAAACTGAAATTCAACAGTGTAAACCTAATTCTAACAGTCGAACAAATAGGTCAAGGTAATCCAATTTAACGCGAGAACGAGGAATAGAGCACTAAGTGGCATGTTAGTCCATTACCACAAAGTGATCTATTCCTCGCTCTCTATTCTACATCTACTTTTTTTGGGTTTATTTAAATTAAAATGTTCAAATTTTACTATGTAGAATGTCCATTCTTGCTCTTCAACTCTTCGATTGTTTTTAGCAATTGTAACAAATATTCGTTAGTTTTCACCAAAGTCTTTATTTTGCTACATCCAATTTCAATAGAAGGTATTATAAGTTGTAATTTTATAAGTTCAATCTTTTCTTTCTTGCGAATTTCTCTCTTTATTATGTTGTTCCTTATTTTTGCTGAAGATTTAAACTCCATGTTGTTTCTGCTAAAGCCACAATAATAAAAGTCTCTTCAAACAACCTGCATTTATACACATTCCCCCCCCACCATTTTATAATCCCCACTCCTTTCCCCCTTCTTTATAGGATTTGAAAGGGATAGGGTGTAGGGTGGGGGAAGGGTAATTTTGTTATTACACTAGTTGTGCAAGTAAATAGCCGCCAGTGTCCACACCTTGTTCATAGCACTCCATCATAGATTGTGCCCACTGCAACATGCGGTCTCTGTCATTTGGTGTGACAAGGAAAGAATGACTATCACCATACAATATAAAAGAGTCAATTCGTACATAACATCCTGAGTCCAACCATTTATTAGCTTCAGCCATAAACTTTTCTATTGTATCAAATGGAAATTGTGGATCAATTGCTATGACTTTACGTTCTTCACTAAGTTCAACAGTATAATCATCATCGTCCTCATCATCTTCACTTTCACTGTTGTTACTTAAAGTGTCTTCAGATTGTTCAAAAACATCAGAAATTTCGGAAGAATTGAAATTTTCATTCAGATGAGGAGGCATTTTGAAGCAAGAAATATTGTAAACAGCAGAGACGAAACGACAAGAGCGGCGTGTAGAAGAAAAATGAAGGAGTGACCAACGCTTGTTCCGCTTTTATAATAGTATGCAAATGAGGGGTAGGAGCTGACCGTGACCAGTCATCGACCCAAAGGAGTGGGGGGAAGTACTTTTCTTACTACTCGGATGGAAGTAGGTTAGTAGGTCACAAGACTTAGAGTGTTAAAAAATAATGGGGGAGAAACACAACGCTATAACGCATTGTGTTTCTCCCCCATTATTTTTTAAGCAACAATTTGGAAAAAACTATGTGAATTTACTTTCTACGCCCCCACCTTGTAATACCATCCACTTTGTGTCTGAGGAAATAGTCTTTAGAGTCTAACTCATCAACGGATTTCTCTTTGCGCAAGGATTCAATTACTTTAATATTATATTTTTCGCCGTTACAACTTGCCAAGATGTGTTCGTTGTCAATAACACTTTCAAAAAAATAAACACAACCTCTCTTAAGCCTATTTCCTTTCACACCAATAATTTTGGATTGGTATTCAATAGTGGGGGTTTCTGTCAGTTGTGGTTCAGAAAGGTGTTTCACGACATGTACACGGCAAAAACTTTCGTTTTTAACACATTTCCTCCCACAAGCTGATCCTTTCTTAATTCCCCTAGTGAGCACTTCAGGGCAAGTAGTGGGACGGCTAAATGCCCTACGACGCTCTTCTTGTAATAATTGAAATTGCTCTGAAGGAGCAGGCTTAGGAGCAGGTTTGGGAGTAGGCTTAGTGAATTTAGTTTTATGATAGGTGTGGTCTTCAGGCATAGTAAGTGGTGGGGTAGGAGGCAATGGTGACAGTGGAATGACAGGTGTACTAAGACGATGAAGCAAAGTTTCAAATGAAGGGGTATTAGAACGGGGAGCTGGCTTCTGTGGTGGCGGCATGATGGTTGATGGCGGTGTGGAGTCGTTTGAAAGCGAAGTAGAAGGCGAAGGCGGTGAAAAAATGCTTCGAAGTTTAGAAGTCTTGGTAGGCGGAAGAATAGTGCCAGAAGTTGAAGGTTGGGATCCAAGTTCCTTCTTGTACCAGTCAGGAGGATTTTTCAGACGAAGAGTTTTCTTAGGTGCAGTAACAGCCGTAGTAGAAGTTGAAGTAGAAGTAGAAGTTGAAGTAGAAGTTGTAGTTGGCAGAGATGACATGGTTGTGGCTCCAAGTTCGCAGCGTAACGTCTGGAATCAGAATGAAATGTTAGCCGCAGTCGGTGCGTCTTTTATAACAATATGCAAATGAGAGGGGTAGCAGCTGGCCGAGACTGATTATTGACCTGGGAGGTGGGGGAAAAGGGGAAAGAGAAGGTATTTATTTCAAATAATTCGCATAACTTTTGACTAAAATAAGATAACCAAATTCTTCTTTTACCAAAATGTTTGTCTTACATAGACCTTTTCAATGATGTATCGCTTGTCCAAATCCGTCAATCCGTTATCAAGTTATAGCCATTTTAATTTTTCAGGTCATGGCCGGTCATTCACCCGGAGTAGTGGGGGAAGGAGTGGGGGTAGGAGTGGGGGAAGGGGGGAGGAATCGACTCCATTTTTTCGGCGGGGGGGACGGGGGAGGGGGGAGGGGGAGGGAGGGGGGAGGGGGGGGTCATTGACCTTTCAAAAAGTAAGTCAAGGTCACTCAAGACTTATAAAAAACCAAGGTGATGGGAACAGTAATACTGTTCCCACCACCCTGTTTGCCTAGCGGTTCCCACTCCCAACCCACTAGTTACGTTCTGCAAGGGAGGCCCTGGTCCGTCCGCATCAAAGCGTAACGTCCCTGTCCGCATCAAAGCGTAACGCTAAATAGGGAAACTGGAACAGCTAATGCAGAAACGCAACTCTAACCCCACCCAAACTAATCCCACCCATCATATTCCTAAACAAAATGCAAAAAACCTAGTCCGCTACCTACAATTTGCGGATGTCCCACCCCTTCTAAGTGAAGCTCAACCGAACTTCTGAATTTACATTTAATCTACCCCCTATCATCTAGCTGAAAGGCAAAACAACAACATTAATTATTAATACCAACACTTAAAACTAACAACACATCATTATTAAAAACCAAAATAATTCAACACAACCAAATACCATCATTATTCTTAAAATTAATACACCTTAATGCTAAACACGTCTTAAAAATTAATACACCTTAATGCTAAACCCAACTTATAACTAACATCGCAATGCGCAAATTATTTCTTAAATTAAATACCACTTACAACTAACACACACACACACACACACACATACCACATTGCATTAAAAAACTCAACGTAGTATAAGAAGTTCAAATATATATAGGCCTACTATATATTTGAAACCTCTTGCTGAGTCGCCAACAACCTTTCGCTATGAAAGTTTGTTGACGACTGACGCTAAGATCAGGCTCGTATTGCTCCTCGGATTCTCGAGTAGTGGGGGAAGTTGTTTCACTCCAGTACAGTGTTCAATCCAGTCCAGTTCGCAGCAGTATAAAAGGAAGGCGAAGGAGTGGGGAGCGGCGCATGGGCAGCGACGCAAAACCAAGGTTTGAGGTTAGAATTATCCATGCGAAGTAGTGCTAAAGTGAGTAATACAGGACTAGGCGCATGCGCAATAGCATGGATTGATTCCGATCCGAAGAACTTGTTGCATGCGCATAGGTTTGAGGTTAGAATTATCGTCGGCGACCGACGATGACCAGGTGACCGGTCATTTTCCTGAAGGAGTGGGGGAAGGGGTGGTAGGGGAAGGGGCGGGGGGGGTGCTCCATTTTTTCGGCGGGGGAGGGGGGGGGTCATTGACCTTTCCGGTCATTGCCCCAAAACCCCCTACTTCTCTTACCATCTGTCCGGCAGCTGCCCGGAGTAATTGTCGCTATAAAACCAGGTAGTTGGTCGGCATCTGCCGGCATTTGGCTAGGGTTATTACTGCCTCTATAAAAGCGGATAGTTTATCGCGTCACAAACATTCATTACCTTGCATCCTCGCAGTGATCACCTCTCATTAGTTTTTATTTTATGACTACTTCGTTACTTCTAACATGCAATTTAGCATTCATCAGCATGTGGCTTCCTAGCCACTTCATTAAATGAGTCTAGTTAATTCTAACCTCAAATATTACTACTATAGTGTTCTGTTTCAATATCCTTTACACTTCATTTTATACCTCAGTCTTCTTTTAACTTCTGAATGTAACACATTAGTTATAATGGTTGCACAATGTTTAAGGTTAAAACTTTTGCGAACACAACATATATTACGAAGTACTTCTAAATCTTCAATTTCAAAGTGTAGAACTAATTTAAATAGAGTTAGGAAGAAATACAGTTTCAACCCGTTATACTCTTCTACAACTTCGCAGGTTAACGTTGACGATAGTGTTATTCACGACATTTTACGTTCTATGTTATGCTTCCACAACTTTGAACTTATTACTCCTATCGACTGTGTTCAACAGGTTTTCCTATTTTACTCCCACCATTCCTTATATAAATGCGCTCACCACAATTCCTACTTCATTATCCTCTATTCTCTTCAGCTAAGCTAGGGTTTGAGGTTAGAATTATCCATGGCGGCCGCCATGTTTAGTTCAGTTTCACCACATAGAGTCGGCGACCTGTTATTGGTCTAAAGGAGTGGGGGAAAGGGTGGTGGGGGAAGGTTGCCATTTTATAAGCCCTCTCCCTAGGCGGCGCTTCTCATTCAATCGCCAACTTTCAAACGATAAACACCTCTCCCATGGCACGAATGAATTATCCCACTATCACCAACTAGTTCAACTTTGAACTATTTCTGGTGGTAGTTGGGTAGGCTTTTTTAAAACTTACTATGGATGACCTTGGCATAATTTTCCAGATCCCAGTTATAAGTTTGAATTTCAATTTTGAACTAACTCTTAATTTTTATTCAACTGTTAGAGTTTCTTTAACACCGACGAATTTCAATTTTGAACTAACTTTTAATTTATGCGCAAATTCACTTCACCCTAACGCCAACACTATCGCCATCTCCACCCCAACCTATATGGCATAACATATAACTACAGCGTCTGATATATACCCTCTGCCCCCCACCGGAAGCTATATGACATGGCAGCTGGCACCAGCTGCCCCGGCAGCTGCTCGGCGAGCAGCTGATCTGTGCCAGGAGTGGCTTTTTCCCACTACTTAAAATAAACTTTTTTGTCAAAACTTTATTTCTAAATCAATGTTTTATCAGCATTTTCGCATTAGTAATGCATTACAATTTGATATGAGTGATCCAAAAATAACTGGTTGAAATAAACATGAATGTTCAGCCCAGAGCCGGCCGTTGGCGGCAACATATGGTCCGTTCCTGCGGTCAGCTGGTCGCTTTTATGACTTTTACAGGCCTTTGCTGGAATTCCCTCATGTCCATGTAAATTCAAAACGCGTTATAACTTTTCATCAGATTTTGCTTGATTGTTATTTTATTTTTTTTTACTGAAATACCAGTTGCTACCCCATGCTTCGCTAAGTACTAAAGATTTAGGCTATATTACAAATGTTTCGCTTCGCTCATCTGCCCCTGGTAAGAGTTTGTTCGCTCTACTCACTCGAATCCACATACAGTTAAAAAAGTAAAGCAAGCGTACAGTCAGTAATTTGTTCATATTACTGAGTCCATTATGGATACTGCCAACTGTAAAATAATTGTTCAACTAAATATTTATCTAACAAAATCATTTATGACCGTCTTACTGGACCTATTTTCATAACAATAACATGGGAACTTCCAGAGCCACTGGGATAGAGCAATTATTTATTTTTAAAAACAAAGGGTAATTTTAACTTTAGTTGTAAAGTAGTTATTTCATGATAGAATTACAAGTTTATACCACGAAGCTTCAAACTTTTTCATTTGTAATATGTGTTTGCAGTTTTAAATAATATACAGGACATGTAATAAATATGAACGAACATTAAACATACGACAAAGACTAGACTTCCATTTCTGTTAACACGTCCATTCATATAATGTGAGTAGTTCATTTTTAACCTGAGACTTGTTAACTAGTTTGATGTTTTGAAGCCGCTCTCAAAAGCTGACGTGAAGGAAGAGTTTTGGCATGACAGCTTTTGCAACATGCGATGTCTAACGTCATATTACGAATCATAACTGTTTTAATTAAATGTAGTTAAATATATCATATATGAGTCATCTCATATAGTTCACCTCTTTTCGATATCAGGCTTGGTTTAATGAATAAAATGGCTGGCCGTTAATTTAAATTTTTTGTTGTCGTGTGCTGTGAAAGAAAAATTATTACAAACTAAACTCCTTAAACTTAACGTAATTCATAAAAGGGGACTGAAACATATCGATTTGTATGCATGATCTAATTAAATGTTTTTAATTGTATTTGCATTAATAGGCCTATAATTACGTTCTAGGATACATTGACAGATCCCAATTGCATTAAGAGTCTGCAGTACCTTCGCCATTTCGGTATTTTGTCCGATAAGAACAAAATGTTAAATTTGAAACACGACTGAAAGTTTGTTTTTCGTCTTGAAAATTACAAACTTGATGTAATTTTAAATGTTACCATAGTGTTCTTCATTTGACGTGATAGAAAATTAATTTAAAAAGTTATCCATTCGAATAAAGAATAAAGAAACAATGTATATTAACACCATTTTTAGGAGGTTTATTAAAAAAAATTATCCATGTCATATGAACCGCCACACCATTATGGGGAACATATTCAAGTTTTATGCAAATCCGATGCAAGATTATCGAGATAAAATATTTCAAAGATACCTATAATTAACATTGTTCTTATGGGACTAAAAATCAAGATGGCGGAGGTACTGCAGACTCTTAGATTATTTGAATGATTTTTTTTTATAAAAAAGTTTTCTTCTATACTAACGAATGATAAACTTTTATTTAAAGAAAAATGACATTACTACGTATATATTACGTTGACCATTCAAAACAAACGATGTTATTAATAAAGCGTTTTTAATATAGTTTAATTTATTTTTACTTCAAAATGCTCTAACAACCTTGGAAAATTAACTCTACATTTTCAGGATTGTTTATAATTTTTCCCCTCTATGAAATTCTACTTGTATATATCCTAAACTACTTTATTTGTATATGCTATATCCTTATTCGGCTGGATTGTAAAAAACCTTGAGCTTTTATAGCAATAAATAAAACCAAAGAGATTTTTACTCCTAAGAAAACACAAAAGGAGTTCCACAAATTTAGAGAAACCCAATTCATCACTCCGTTACTTGTGTCATACTTGTATCTATGAAAGATTCTTATCACGTTTGTTGTTGCTAAAACAGAAATATCGCCTTTCTTGCGAGGTTTGGTCTTTTAAAAATACTAATATTACGTGGGTTAAAAGACGTATATTTTTATTTCGTAATGTACAAAAGGTTAGTCAAGCTTTCTCGAAGAAATACAGAATCAATTTGTATAATGGTTCTTAAACTTTTATTTTCTGAACAGTAAATTTTCGTAACTGATTTATCTTTTACTAGTTTGTTAACTATTTTACCTGAAATATTTGAATAGCGTTTATAGATTTTTAATAATCTCTCTTTTTGAGTGTAGTGCAAAACATTTTTATCATCAATGAAAAAATAATGGTTTTGACTATTCTTATGAACCTTATAAATTCTTTCGTGATCCTTCAAACGCATAAACATTTTACAATGGGTCATGCAGAGTGGTTGCAACGTGTATGTTAGTAACATATAATTTTGTCATTAGGACATTAGACATACACTCCTTGACACTGATAATGCAACGACATTCACTACTAAGAGGTAAGATAGTCTAGTTGACCCCGCAAAAAAATTATCTCTGCAGAAACAATCTGCAAAATAAGTCAATTCATAAAAATAGTTTATTATTTTTGCAGTGGATTAGTAAGTATTATAAAATAATAAACCTAAAAATAAACTGTTTCACGAACTACTTAGGTTCAAATTTCCGAACATATTACAGTACAAAACTTGTTTGTAAAACTTTGATCTCTTTATTGTTTTCTACATCTTTTCAAATTCATTGAAAATTATTACTTTCAAAGAATTAGTTTATAAAGAATGTCGAATACCTGAGATGCTTCGGAAAGTCAAATTCTCGTTGGGGCATTTGACTTAATTCAATAACATTTTGCTTTGATTACTAATCATGTTTCTTAGTCGACTTAGTGATGTGAAATTATGCGTTATGCTCTAATGACAAAAAATTAAATGATGCATACGTTTTATAATATTTTTCCTTTACTGTATGTTCAAAAAATTTAAGAAGACATTCTAGCAATTCAGATTACAATATAGAATACAATTAAAACAAAAGTGTTAGAGGAGGTGTATCAGACAAAAACATAGAGATATTTAACCTACAATTTATTTAGCCTTGTAAATAATCGAATTATTGCAACGTGATGTATGTAAGATATTTTTTTAGTCAATGTAAGCGGGCGTTAACGATCAACAGCAACGCAGTGAGGAATGTCACACAGCTGATGATGAAGTTTGCTTTGTTGGCGGGAAACCCTGCCAGCTGGCGCGCTGCCAACCTTGCATCACGGAATTTGCTCCGGCGTTAATACTATATACAATGACAACTTTTTATTACTTTTACTAGACAAAGAGTCTGTAACAAATTGCTGTATTGCTTGAAATGAAGAGGATTTATTTTAAGGCGTTGCTCACGACAATAAATTCAACTGTCAGAGTTTACAGCATGTGTGCTTATTCAGGACATCTTGAAATGTTAAACTTCATTACTACTTTGGTTTTTATGATGACCCCACTCTCCGATATAAAGGTTGAATATTTAAAGAAAATGTCATTCAGGTAATAAAACAACATTTTCCTTTATAAATCTACGATGATACTTGTAATACTTGTAATACCTGATGATACTTGTAACTTGTATATTTTTGGCAGTGGTAAATATAATAATAAACTTATGCCAGTTGGAGGGGTTTAATTATAATAAAATGTGCTTTGTGGCTCTGTGGGCACAATTTTGTAAACTGAATGTCCGGGGGATAATTTAAAAAGAAAGTGTTTTTTTCAGATTTTTTTCTTTTGTCTATCTGTATCTTAGAATGTCTTGATCTGGTGCCATGATTCAGAGGTGTCATTAAAAATATTTCCAATAAAATATTTTAGAAGGTTTTATAAAAATATAGTTTTCTAAAATGTCTGTTAAAAATTTTGATAAAAGTTTAATTACTTATCTTGTATTTATACTGTAGTCAAAGAGCGAGTAATTATAGCTCTCATGGTGTGAAGGCTTGTGCTTAAAAATTTGCGAATCACAAAAAAATATTACATTTAATAACAATGACCAGCAACATTAGAAAATGTAAGGGAGAAAGTAAATACCAAAATCCATCGTTATTTAAAGTACAGCACAAGAAAATAGCTTCTGTATTTTAGATATAGGTTTTATGAAATAGTGTTTATTAAAAAAAAAAAAAAAAAAAAAAAAAAAAAAAAAAAAAAACAATCACATATAACATGCTTTCTTATTTTAAAGGTTAATGTAGGCCTACGGCCTACAATACTGATTATCACAAATAATGACCTTAAACTTAAAATTCCGAGTTTTTAGGTAAATTACAGTTTTACAGTTTATAAAATAGTACCAGGTTAACCGAGCCTTGCTCGTTGGTTTTTATTCATTTTAGCGAATTTCCCTATAGGGAATACGCTATTACAGTAGTAGCCATGGTAAGACCTAAGCCCGGGACCACTTTACTTTTTCATTTTGAGGTCCCCAGAAGCCAAAAACACCATTCGTTAATTTTCATATATATGTGTATATATATATATGTGTCCGTGGTACTGATAACTTTTGAAGGGGACCTCAGATTTTGATGAAATTTGGTATGGAGGTGTAAGACCAGGTCTATTTTCATGAGATCGCGGACAAGCTTTGTCGGGCTATGGGAACGGGGTTATATGGGGTTTCAAAGGGGTCAAAAATGGGTTTTTGGCATTTTTGGACCTTAATTTTTAAAATTCATCAATTTTAACTGGAACCATTTAAAAGAGCTTAAAAAACAAACAATTTGGTATTTTGAATTTTTATCATAGCATAACTGGTTACGGGGAAAATTCAAAAATGTGTTTTCCATGTTATTCTTAAGGGAAATCTATAAAACCCTGTATCTTGCTTATTTATTGACATAACTCATTCAAATTTGGTATGTACATTATCTATATAAGGTTTAACTTATACTTGCTTACAAAACCCATATGGCGGCAAACCTACATCCCCATAGGGTTTATGGGGAAAATAGAAAATTACCTTAATTTGATACAATTTTGTGTTTACATTCAACAATTATTAATAAACTTAGATTTTCTAACAACACCCAATGGCAGCAAACCTACATACTCGATCCTATGGTGTTTTTATGGGGAAAGTAAATAATCTGAAATTCCATTGGAAATTCGCTAAGTATGCAGGTCTGCTGCGACGGGGGTATTTGTTATAGTGTCAAGGTAAAAAAGCAATTAAATTTCCACCAACAACCAACTATATCTCTTTACAGTTAACAGCTGTTTCAAAAAGTCTGCTTAACATTAATGTTTCTTTTTTTTTTTTTTTTTTTGTTTACATTTCGTTGTTATTTCGTTGCCAAAATAGCAACCCATAAGAGTAATGTTAAAAATTACAATTTTAAAACTTGATTTTACACCAAATTCGATTTTTCCTGGGGTTGAGGCTGTTTCTAAACTTATTTTTGGGCCAAAACACTCTTTAATTCAAACTTTAAGCAAAATCTAACAGCTAGATTTCGAGATCGTGGAACACACATCCCTTCAGATATGCCTCGTATTATAGTATAGGATTTCACAGATTTTATAAAATATTTCAACTAAATTCATATATTCATAGTACAGAAATATAAAAAATTGATTTCAGATCAGTTTAGATAGTTTGGCGAGCGAATCCCGAGCTGAGATATCAGCTGTTATATTTAGCCTAAACAGCTGATATTTCGATCCACAGTCGCGACGACGCTCTGTTTATGTACGGATTTGTGGCCAACATGTTCCGTGCTGTGTTTGAATTATCGTTTCGCCATCTATGGATTCACAAACAATGGCGTCACATTCACATTGCCTGCATTGTTTAATTTTTAATTATTCTTTAATTTTATTTAAAATAATTGTAAAAAGGATCGTATGCACTTTTTGAAATAGGTCTAAGTTTATTTAATAATAGGTAATCCATAAATAATCAATACTTATTTAATACGCTAACTTTTTTTTTTTTTGTTAATAGAACTTCTCTTATAACTTTCAACCCATTTTTAAGTATTTGAGTATTTGGTGACGTTGGATAGGGGTTGGTCTGTACTTTTTTCCACCGAAAATTGGTGACAATCGGACTTGATGCTATAATTAAAATTTGATATTTCCCACTAGTATAACATTGGGATGGATTTAACAATTTTAAACATCTGTCAATTTGAAAAAAAATTAATGGTGTGGTTTTGTGTACTGATAACCACAATATTGGATTGGACGGGAGCAATTAATTTATGACTAAAAGTAACATTTTTAGCAAATAGTCTAAATTTAATTGCTCAATCTCGAGCAACAAGTATACAATAGTAGATAAAAAGTGAGTAAATAATTAGTATTTAATAAATATGCTAGTCTATATTTCTAATTTAATATTTTCAGAAAAATAAATTCGAAATAAGAGATTGTATAGAAAATATTTGATTTTACAACTAATTGATTCGACGCAATTTATCTATCAATGATCATTATATTTGATTTGAAGCCAATCTGGTGGGTACAATTCTAACTGGTAAGATACCTGCCAGGTTATGCTGATTATATTTCAGATTCACGGTAAAATGTGTTAGAAGGTAACTTCACCAACCTTAAATCTTAGTAGCAAAAGGGGTTTTTAAAAAAAAGAAATTTAAAGTACACGTTATGTACAGCAGAGACTTTGCTAAACAATTTATATACATATTTGACCGATTGTTAAGTTTAAGGCGTGTTTTGACTCACTTAAAGGTCAAACGTACAAATTAAGTTGCAATTCTTAATTTTTAAAATTATACTTAAAGCGCACTGCCCTACCGTTTGCAGTAAAACTTACAAATCAAGTACAGTACTACAGTAAAGCTTTTTATTACTATGTTCCATAGCAATTAAAATACAGATATTCGCAATCAAAATTGTAAATTTCAATTTTTTCCCTATTTTTGTATCTAAAATAAAATTATAGTAGACTTAACTGATTTAATTCTAATAATTGTTACTGTATTATTTTCAACTGTTAAAATGTCGAAATACAAAACCATCTAGAACTCCAAAAAGTCTTTTGTAAGTTTGAAATCCTGAGAGATAGTTTGACGAGACAAAACTTTTGAGAAGTCTCTTCGCTTCAAACACAACTTTCAGCCGAATCAATTTTTGTTTCAAGAATAAATATAAATCGCTATCAGTTTTAGTCTCTGTTTCATACAATTCAGCTATTTTTAGGTGGTATAAACTTTTTGATGTCATCACGAATTATGAAATATTTTATGACAACTGTTTGCACACCATCAACAGCAGTGTGTACCACTCTAAAAAAAAGTTAAATTTTTAAAATGAAGGAACACAAATATACTTTGTTTGTTTTTTATCTTGTATTAGTTTATTTTTTTAGAGGCCTTACGATAGGTAAGATATGACCTTCAACCTATAGAGTAATTGTCATACTGGGTTGGTTAAAGCCCTTCCAGCTATCAAAAGCCCAGTCGTTGGTTGTACGGTCAATTATAAGCCTAGCCACGTAACTTGACGAATGAATTTGCATTACTATTCAGTTAAAATTATTGGATAATCAGCTGTTCCATGAAAATTAGCATGTAACATAATCTCAATGTTTTTGGAAAAGTACCCCCTCTCCCCCCTCGCCCATCCCACCTGTTTTTGGCCAATTCGTCAACTTATGGGGCGAGACTTATAAAAGAACTCCCGAAAAAAATATATATATACCTATTGTTGTTCCTTTATTTTAGAAAAACAATTAACTATAAACGAATATATATCTTTTAAAATAAAACTAATAAGAGCGTGGCAGTCCAATGCACTGACCCACACGGTCACCGGAACTAACGACTTGTATTGGGTTCATTTAGAGCTTTGTAAGGACTCACATCGGTGTGATAGGTGGTGCACAGTTAGTAAATAAGAATTTTAATAAATTTAAAAGTTTGTAAAAAGTTTTACCGAGCAAAGCAAGTGAGAGAAATGAGGGAAACTTTTAGAAAATAGTTATCTTAGCATATACTATCACCACACCAAAAATCAGCTTGTTACTAATTTGTTAGATTTTAGGCCATTTTTTATCTAAAGTTACTGGGCTATTGTTAAAATCCAAGTTTAAAAGTCGAAAGTCACGAATATTCGAGAATTGAGACTGAGAATCTGAGAATCAGTGCAGCCTTTTGTAACATAACTGATGAAATACAACTTGGATGCGTTCAGAGTATAAGATAACCGCTTTGACAATTTTTTTCGACAGCGATGCGAAAGCCATGTTGAAATTTTTTAATAAAACTTATACATTTATAAGAACTTGACAATATGTGTGTTATTTTACATTCATGACAAATTTTACAACTCTGTAAGTAACATATTTGCATGGCTACAGAATTATTCAGTTAGTTTTGGAACACTATGGATTGCGATATACTTCGATAGCGATATATTGGTAGATCCTTCAATAGGTTGAGATGTGCGATTTGCCGTATCGCTCGAGGCACCAGTAACCTCTGAACCCTCACCTTTGCAAAGGTCCATTATCACTCTTCCTCCTGCCTCCCGTCTGTTGAAAATCCAGTTACTTGAGGCAACTCGAGCAAATTTGATGCTTTTACTTCATTGACTATTCATTTATTAAATAAATCATCTGTAAGTTTATTTTGATAGATTGATGAAAATATTTAATTCATGCGGAGTTTTTTATTTCACTGTAATAATTTGACACTGCTTACAATTTTCATTATTTTTATGGCATTTTGTTAAACTTCTCACTGTATACTTAGGTTTATCCACAATTTAGTTATAAATATAACATATTTCTATGTGAGGTAAGGGGTAACTCAACGAGTAAGAAATAGATAGAGTGACAAACAAATACTAATTTTTCCCCCCTGTTGATTCATGTTATTTTACTCATGGTTCCCACAGTCCTTGGTAACCACCCACACTTTACCCTTGTTTCTTTGGTTAGTCATTTTAGGCACTGTTATTGGTTGCAACAAGCTTAAAAAAATGTTTTTAGAACCACTTTGATTTCATAGTCTGTGAACAGGCTTTTGAGATTGGTTACCATAGAAACAACATAAGTATAATAGGTGGGGGTAAAATGCAAGGCCAACCACACACCAGGCCGGAATGCCCCCCCCCCCCCCACCATTCGTATTAAAACGTCACTCTACTAGTGCGCCTGCTGATCTGAAATGATGCGATTTTGATTCAATTCTCCTAATAATTACCTGGAAATCCAATGAGATAAACAACATTTTACCTAACTTCCGCTTGGATCCTCGAATATTGGGTAAATCACCCGCTTTTGGCAACACTGGTCGGCTGGCACATCAATCTGTGACGTCATTTCACTGAGCACTCCCTCATATGGCAAATAACATATGGACAAGTATATACAAAGAATTGGTTACCAAAGAAACGGCAAAATTGTGGATAAAATGGTACCAATCAATAGGGAACAAAATTCCCCATTCTTGTATCCTTGTCCCAATTTATTTCAACCTCGTTGGTTTAACCATTTCACTATTTGGGTATTAGTTATTCAAGACACATGAACAAACTTGAAATTAGCATGAATAAGTTATATAGGCTAAGTCAAATATCTTAGTCTTAGTCAAATAAGTTAGTGTAAGAAATTTTTAAGTGGTAAGTGTAATAAAAGGCCCAAACTTTGTCAGTATAAATAAAGTATTTGTTTAATAAGTATATGCATTGCAAAACGCTATATGGAATTAATATCCTCCTTCTTGGCTAAATATATTATTTTGCAAACATGCTAAATTAATATTTGATATTATAAAATTTTCCTCTTTTTCAATTGCATTGTTTAAAATATAAATACTTGTGCTTTTAACAACTTTGGACCCTAATAATGCATTACAAGTCACAAATGGGTAGTTATATAATGATTATTTTTCTGGACTGGTCCAGCAGTTTATCAAAATTTCAAATACACCTTACTAAAATGACTAGTAGAGTGTTCACGATCAAGTAACGAAAACAAAAAAGGGTATATGGGATCAACGGCACCATGATCCGTTCAGTATTTACGAAACAGATAAGTCAACTCCTATCAAAAAGGAAATAATTACTCAAACCCTAATAAAACGGTTGAGTCGTTAATTGCAGAACAACTTTTCCGCGATGGCGACTTCCTGGATTTTCCTTAGTTAGATTACACTCGTACCCTGGGGTGAGATTAGTGAAGAGGGAGGAAACTGTTAAAAACCGGAAATAAGTTTCCCGTCGGTGGTAGGGGGGGGGGGGGATGTTACCACGGGTTAATGCTAGATCATTAGGTTGTTTAGACGAGGCGTCTTGAACTATCTGTACACACGCAACAATCAAGGAAACTAAGCGACTGAGCTGTCGGTCGTTTGGTATTCTTCATCCGGGGTTTTGTTTCACCTGATTGTACTTCCCGAATTTTAGTACAATTTAAGAACTGTTACGACTTTCTTATTATTTTAGCTTTTTAGCTTTCGATAAGCAAGATAGACTCTTCAACTGATTCCCGGATAATCTGAGTTATATTTATATTAAACAAACAAGAAGTGTGTAGGACATATACATCTGCCTGTACTATCAAAATCCCTCCAGAAAATCAAAACAAAAAAGTATTTTGTTCTTTCTTAATTTAAGAAAACCCATTATGAACCGTTGTAGAGCTTGAAATTTGAAACAAATTATTGTTTATTTGTCCACTCTTACTTAAAATATAACTTTGCGACAAACTATGCGATAATCTGAAATATTCAAATACAATAGCAGCGGCCACAAAATCGGGCGTGAGTGAAAATACGATGTTGCCACATTTGGCAACAGATATGCATTGGAAGGTGGAGAATCACTTACTTTGGCTCACAAACTGGCAACACTGTGCGTCCAGTGTAGCCGGCGTAGCCTAGACCATTCGTTGAGCCTACATATTCAATCTGTACTTATTTAATACGCTAAGGGGTTTTTGTAAAATTGGAACTCCTCTTACAATTTTCAACCGATTTTCAAGTTTTTTTTGTGTTGTTGGATAGGGATTTTGTGTGTAATTGTTTGATGCGAATCGGACTTAAAATAAAAGCGCTAAACATCATATAAATTTGAAATTTTCGTATTAGAACAACATTGGGATGGCGTTGAGCATTTTACTTATAATACTTACTTGTAATACTTGTTTCCTTCATCTTTTACCTACGACTGTCGGATAGATTGTGTAAAAAAATATATTTACTTACAAACACATTATATACAACATACATTTACATACTTTGCACTATAAACTTGTTAGTGAAGTACGCGTTTATATTGGAGGCATATTGGTGGACGGGTTTATTCAAAAAGGGGTTCGTCCCTCAGCTCGTGAAGGGTATAACTGAGGCTTTTAAACATACGTTTCTGTACAGCTTTAAATTAGAGTAGTTTTGGGCACTAACTGATAATCACAAAATTGGAATGGTCGGATGTATCTATACTTATTTAGTACGCTAAGGGGTTTCTAACCTTGAGAACTCCTCCTACAATTTTCAAACGATTTTCAAGTTTTTGTTGTCGTTGGATAGGGCTTGGTCTGTAGTTGTTTCCGCCAAAAACTGATCAGAATCGGACTAAAAATAAAGGCGCTATCCACCAAATCTCAAAATTTCCCATTGAAATAATATTGGGATTGAATAAAGCATTTTAAACATCTGTTAATAATCAGCTGTATATACGTGATGTTTTGGTGATTAAAGATATTCACATTAGTGGATTGACCGGATGTCGTTGATTTTGAGCTAAAAGTAACTTTTGTATTGTATTAAAATAAATTGCTCGATTTCGAGCAACACGTACTAGTAATTATAATTGATTCAAAACTATACATAACATATTTGGACGATTTCGAGCAACGCTTACACTATAGTTCTATAAAAAGGAAAAAACACAATAATAATCCCTGAGAAAATAATCCTATTACCCAATCGATTCCTGATGGTGGCCAAAACCCCATAATATAAAATACCCGTCGCAGCAGACCTGCGTACTCAGCGAATTTCCAATGGAATTTCAAGTTGTTTAATTTCCCCATAAAAACAAAATAGGGTCGAGTATGTAGGTTTGCTGCCATGGGATGTTGTTAGAAAATCTAAGTTAATCAATAATTGGTGAATGTAAACACAAAATTGTATCAAGCTCTGGCAATTTTTTATTTTCCCCATAAACCCCAAGGGGGTGAGTATGTAGGTTTGCCGCCATATGGGTTTTGTAAGCAAGTATAAGTTAAACTCTATCTAGATAATGTACATACCTAATTTGTCATTTGTCAAATGTTTAATTGATGTCAATAAATAAGCAAGATATAGTGGATATATATTATTTCCCATAAGAATAACATGGAAAACACATTTTTGGATTTTCTCCGTAACCAGTTACGCTAAGGTAAAAATTCAAAGTACCAAATTATTTTTTTAAGCTCTTTTAAATGGTTTCAGTTAAAATTGATGAATTTTGAAAATTGAGGTCCAAAAATGTCAAAAACCCATTTTTGACTCCTTTGAAACCTCATAAAACCCCGTTCCCATAACCCGACAATGCTGGTTCGCGAACTCATAAAATAGACCTGCTCTGCTGTTACACCTTCATACCAAATTTTATCAAAATCGGAGGTCTCCTTCAAAAGTTATCAGTACCACGGACACATAGATATATATATATATATATATATATATATATATATATATATATATATATATATATATATATATATATATATATATATATACGAGGTGGCCCGTGCGCAAATTGCGAATTTTATGATTCTGTATGAGTGAAATTCACCTACAGTACGTGAATGTTGATTATGAATTGACAGAGATCTATTTTTGTTTACTAGTACCAGGGGGACCGAGCTTAAGCTCGGTAAAATTGTTCCTTTCGTTTCTCACACAAAGCTCGTTCGCTCCGCTCACTCGCCAGGCGGAAGGTTTGCTGCACATTGGTATGATTTTCCTAAAACCACAGGTTAAAGATGTAACACATTGGTTTATTTTATCCACAGTTATCAGCTGATTTTTGTTCAACTTAAAAATCTCCATAAGGATAACATGGGATCTTTGAAGGGCTCTAGCGCGAAAACCGGATTTTTCCCAGCTATGGGACCAGCTCCAATCGATTTCTGGTGGCCAAAACCCCCATATTCAATCAAAAAATAAAAAATCCTTGGAGTGAAAACAAACTTTGCCCGGACAAACGGAGCTTGTTTTAGAGTATATAGTACCAGGGGGACCGAGCTTAAGCTCGGTAAAATTATTACTTTCGTTTCTCACACAAAGCTCGTTCGCTCCGCTCACTCGCCAGGCGGAAGGTTTGCTGCACATTAGTAGTGGGAAAAAGCCACTTCTAAACCGGAAGTGACGTCAGCTGCCAGGGCAGCTGCAGGGGTCAGATGGTGTCAGTTGCCAGGGCAGCTGCAGGGTGCAGATGGCGAGAGCATATGCCCTGAATTTGAAGTAGAATTGGGCATGAATTAAGAGTTAGTTCAAAATTGAAATTCAACAGTTATAACTGGGGGCCTGGAAAGTATGTCAAGGTCATCCAGAGTAAGTTTTAAAAAAGCCTACCCAACTACCACCAGAAATAGTTCAAAGTTGAACTAGTTGGTGATAGTGGGATAGGCTGAAGTAAATTTTGAATTTTATTTGTGAACATATAATTAATGTGCAACAGCAGAGTTTAAACAAGTTGAACTTTTGTGATGAACTACAGAGTTGTAAATGCAAACACCAACGACGATGAGAAGGTAAACGCAGAGTCCCCAGATGATGTATTTGAAAAGCTTGAACAAACGTAACATTTCGAGTTGGTTTTCCCGTTCCATTTCCAATCGTTTAATTTCCAATTTCAATTTATCCTCTTCTATTCTAGTTATGAAGGGAACTTCATCCATCATATCCATCATGATTTTGTAGTGTTTGAAATTTTAAAACAAGTGATGTTGATAGTTCAAAAGTTGAAGACGGAATGAGAAGTGAAAGCGAGAAATGTTAGTTAAATAAAGAAGTGGTGGGGGGAACGAAGAATTACAAAGAAGTGGTGGGGGAAATATTTTGCTGTTCATTATTACCATCAGTAGTGTCAGATGGTGCAGGAGTTAGATTTAGTAAACTGTCTTCGTCCGAACTTTCAATCTTATCACAAATAGGACAATCGTATGTTATTTCCAAATTCATTTTGATGGTTGTAAAATTATCTACAAGTTCTTGTAAAATATTAAAAATGTCTTGTAACTCTTCTTTAGAGTTTATTTCAAAACTAGAATTCATTCGGGTCAATGGAGAGTTGTTCATTATTGGAGAGTCGGTGATGGAATGAGGATCGGCGCATAGGGAGGGGGCTTATATAATGGTGACCTTGAGCAGGCGTCTAGGGAGGGGGGCTGTCTAGGGAGGGGGCTTTTATATAGGGAACCTTGAGCTTATGATTGAATAAAACGTTTAGTTCTTCTTCTCCATCTTTTAATTCAATTATTTGAACCGAAGTAGTTGTTTCATCTTCTTCACTTGATGAAGAAAACAATTCACCAGGATTTAAATATTGAACTACAATTCTGAACCATCTTATAGGATATTCGTCAATGACAGAAAGTAAGTTTTGAAACAATTCTTCCATCTCCTCCCTGTCAGTTATTATATGTTCAAATTTGATAAATTTGTTTTCCATGTTGTTAGTTAGAGTGTTGGAAGTGGAATGATTTAATATTATATAAAAATTAGAACTAGTGGTGGGGGAAATCTCAAGGTCATCCAAATGAAGTTTTAAAAAAGAGTGTAAAACTGAAATTACACATTTGATGGTTCTACAGGATCGGAATACCAATCTGATCTGTATTTACATCTTTTTATCATATGTGTACAAAAATCATCTTGATGAGAATTGGTGCGTTGACAATGAGCAAGATCTAGAGGGTGAAATTTGAAACATCTTTGAGGACAACATGTATGAAAATATCTTGATTTGTAAAATTTGAAAGTTCGCAATTCCGGTGGTGGTAGTTGTTTTGTTTTGCATTTGCAATAACAAGATCCGAAGAATTCACATTTAGTACAAGCTAACCCATCCACCATCATTGGTCCTAAATCTGTACACTGTTGTTCACAACAGTAACGAGGTTTGTACTTGTATTTTTGCTCTTCCATGTTGACGCTGCGGAGTCCAGTGAAAGAATAAGAGTGTATAGTGTTGAATAGTGAGTTTTATGTACTGTGAAAAGTGGTGGGGGTAATTTCAAGGTCATCCAAATGGAGTTTTAAAAAATTATACCTTACAAGTGTAAGGATTATTAAAATTTAGGAAGTTTGTTTCTCTTTGTTTTCTTCAGACTTTTTTTCTCTCTCCGCCTTAGCCATAGCAACAAGTTCTTCTGTTGATAATGGATGTACTTCAGGAAATTTTAAAATTAATTTAGCTTGATATCCTTCTTTAGTTAATACATCTAAATCTTGGGTCATTTGTTCAATGGTGTTGTAGTCTTTTCCATAGATTTTTCCATCAAGTTGAATCATCATTCTGTACAACATTTTCTTAAATAGGTCTTGTCGTGGTGAGAGCTGAGAAGCAAATGATTATTTATACAAGTATCACATCCTTTTTATTAACTCATATTGATCATGTGATTCTTTAGTTGTAGTTTTGTCTGTCAAAAGTTATTCAACATTGGTAATACTTTTGGAACTTGATGTTATGTTGACCAGTTGGCGATGAAGAAGTTGTAGGTTGTGTAGAAATAAATATTTCATCATCGCAATATTTTGTTTTAGTGAACATCCTTGTATTAGTAGCACTAACATCAACAGTTAAGTGATAACCACCGGTAAGTAAAACTCGCATTTCGTTGGTTAAATCTTCGAGTTGTTCAAAAGTTGTTATGGTGTTAGTATCGTAAGATGCACACTTGACCTTTAGGGACATGTTGCAGTTTTATATTCAGGGATTAAGAGCGAGATGTGTACGGTATGAAAGGTAGCAGTAGACTGATGAATTTTGCAAGTACATTTCCCCTTTTATAATTATACAAAATTGGGTCAAGGTCATCCTGTGGAATTTTTAAAAAAAGCAACATATTGTAATGTACAAAGACATTACAATATGTTGCTTTTTTTATTTTTATTTTTTTTTGTTTTATATTATATTTATTGAAAAAACAAATACAAAGAAATATTTACAATGTTATGTACAAATTAATCAGTAGTAGGTGTTACATGAATTGTAAGTTCAGTAGAGCTGTTTCCACTGGGTCCATGTGATACCAAATAGAGTGTGCCGGGTTGAATTATACGAAGATCTTCATTTTGAAGTAGTTGTACGAAGCGCTTTGGTAAGAAGATCTGAAATTTTGCTTCATCACCAATTGTATAAGGTGCCTCGCTCAAAGTGCAATTTATAGCATCACCTACTGAAGTTTCCATTTTCTTAATAGTATGAATGATGTAGTGTTTTTCTTCTTTTAGTTCAGAACATTTCTTCGTAGGTAGAATTGATGATTTAGAATGAGCGTTGAACTGATCAACTAAACTTTGAAGTAAGTTCTGTGATGCCATATTGATGTTGTTGTTAATCTTCTTGTTAATAAGAATGTCCGTCGGAGATGTTGTCTCTTCGGAGGTTTGAGTAATACTCATGCTGTGTCATGGTAGCGCTCTCACTTTTATAATCGACACTACCCCCACCACTGACACTACCCCCACCAGTTTGTTGAAGGAAATTATTCAAGCGGTAGGCATTCTTTAAAGCGCACTGCGACCTTCGATGTTTAAAACTTTTTGATGAAATACAAAGTTCGTTGAAGTAGCATTGGAAATCTTTATCAATTATTGCATTAATCACTTCGTTGCTTGTAAATGATTGTATCCAATTTGCTTTTTCCAATCCCCTTGTGTACCCCTCAGGGGCAGTGGGCTTTCCACTGTACGGGTGTTTCTTGGCGACCCCGAGGTACCTGAGCCAAGCTGTGAGACCCTCCTCACAGTTCTTCCCGAGCTAAGGCCTTTCTTCTCATCTTTCAGGTCTTAGCTCACCGTCTTTATTCTTTCCTGAGCTAACCTTGCTCACCTTCTTGTTTTCGACCCCGAATCAAGGGTGTCTTTCCACCTTCTTTCGACCGGCGCATGCTGGGGGGTCCTGGGAGTGTCCCTGTTGTGTTGCAGGGACTGATGTGTGCCTCGCACTGCCGATGGTCTCCTCCAGTGTGTCGTCAGAAGCCAGCCGCTTCGGACCTTAGTCAGGGAGTGCGGCATGGATGCAGGGATCGGACTCTGCATTGCCACGGTGCGACCCCCAGCACGTCCGGCACATTTTGTGTATCGGTGCTGGGCAAACGGAGGTTCGGGCCCCGGAGTCCCGGGGTAGGGGTGTCTTATCTCCTACGGGGGGTAGACCTCCGAGGGTGTACCCGCTCCCGGCCGATGAAGGGCCGCCTCTTGCCGCACGATGCGCTGGTTACAAAACAGTATGGATTGTCAACTGCAAAACACGAATCTTGGAAAGGAGAACGAACAGGCTGCTTTTAGGCGCAGCTCACTTGTGCAGAGGTCTCCGACCTCAAAGACTGGGACGCCGACGGTTGGAATTAAAACCTCCCCTCCGCCGGCCCCGTTCAAGGCTGCTGGTGTCGCTGGATCATCGGCCGTAACAGGAAAGGAGAAAGATGAGGTTGATCTGGGTATGGGTGTGACCGAGCCGGTAACACCTCTAGCCAGGATGCAAGGAATCCCTCCCAGGAAGAGCCCTCTTCGTGCGGCATTCGAGCTGCAAATGCTTCGGCAGCAGCAGGACGACGCCCACGAGGAGGAAGACTCATGTCTGAAGAAGATGAAAGTTCTTTTGAAGGAGATGGCCAAGGTCCTCCTAATTCAAAAGAACATAAACAAGGCGATAAAAGAGGGGATCCCGAAACTCGAAGATGCTCTAGAAGAAATCGAGGAATGCCGGAAAATCAGGCTAAAGGCAGTGAAGCAGGAGCGCGATGTCACGAACCGAGTCATCTCTGCTTCACCTCAAGCTCATCTGGCTGAGTCCCAGACTCAAGCCAGAAAGCGAAAGAAGAGGCAGAGCGGTTCTTCGCCGGGAAGCCCTGAGCTTATTGAGGTGGACTCAGTGCCGAGACCGGTTTTTGTCACTGCGGCATCGCAGACATCTCCTGTCCAGGCTACTAAATCCGCCCCGGGCGCTGCCGTGATTCCAGCGGCTACTCCTGCAGAGGTTCCTGCTCCGGCGGCTAATCCTGCCTTGGCAGCAAACTCTGCCTCAACACCTTTGGGGGGCTGGAAGACGCGCCTGTCTAAGAAAGAAAGGAGGAGGCAGAAGCAAGCGGAGGCAGCTTCGAAAAGTGCGTCGAGGGTGGAGCGGACGCAAGTCTCAAACCCGGTTGGGGAGGCCTCTGGCAAGTCTGTCAGAAAGCCTAAACAACCCAGGCCTAAGAAGCCCAGGACGGAGGCAATCTTGATCAAGCCCTTAGGGGGGCGATCTTTTGCCGATGTTCTGGGTCAGATTAGATCGCAGGCCAAACCGGAAGAGACCGACACCGTTATCAAGTCTATTCGGCGAACCCAGAACGGGGATGTCCTCCTCGAACTGGGGAAGTCGAGTGACAAGATCGGTTTTGCCGCTTCCCTCAAGACTGCACTTGGGGACAAAGGCTCCATCAAGGCCCTAGAACCGAAGTGTTCGGTCGAGATTCGGGACCTTGATGTCCTCTCCACCGAAGATGAGGTGACCCGTGCGATCCAGGTGGCACTCCCGGAGATACCGGCCGATGGAGTGAGGGTATGGCTGACAAAGCCTAACCGAAGTCAACTCCGGATGGCTGTTGCTGAGATGAGCGAAAAGCACGCCAATAAGCTGCTTAGCCTTCAGCACCTCAGAGTTGGTTGGGTTAGTTGCAGGCTCAAACGGAGGGTGGTAGTTTCGAGATGCTTCCGCTGTCTCGGTTTCGGCCACTCCTCCCGAAACTGTAAAGGGCCCGACAGGAGTGCCAACTGCTTCCAGTGTGGAAGCCAAGGCCACAAACGTAAGGAATGTTCCTCGAGCCCCTCCTGCTTCCTCTGCAAGGATTCAGGCTCCAGTGCCCTCGGTCACTTACCCGGGTCTGGTCAGTGCGGTGCCTTCAGAGCCGCACTTGAACAGGCAAAAGGCAGCGGCCGGTAATTCGCATCCTCCAGGCCAACCTTCATAGATCCTGGGGAGCTGATAACCTTCTAGATCAGCTCGCCCGAGAACTTGGTGCTGACGCGCTCCTTATCAGTGAACAGTATCGGGACAGAGACCCAAACATTTGGATCTCGGACAGCCTCGGTACTGCTGCATTTTGGGCACGTAATACACGAGATGTTTTGGTGCGGAGTCACGGGCGCGGCCGAGGATTCGTCTGGGTTCGGTGTAGGGACGTGACTATCTTCAGTTGCTACCTCACACCCAACGAGGCCGTCCAGGACTTCCGCGACAAGATAGATAGCCTAGAGGAGTGCGTTCTTGGCACCACCGGGCATGTCGTCGTTGGTGGCGATTTCAACGCCAGGGCCGTCGAGTGGGGAATGCCCTCTACCAGCTCCCGGGGGAAATACATCCTGGATTTCATCGCCAGGGCCGGTCTTGTCGTCCTCAACCAGGGCGACACACCTACTTTTCGGCGCCCCGGGCAGAGAGGCACGATCCCCGACGTCACCTTTGCGTCTGAGTCGCTCCTTCCGAGGATCTCAGGCTGGAGGGTTGTGGAGGACTACACGGGTAGCGACCACCAATACATCGTTTTTGACCTGCATGATCAGGCAAATCGTCGAGTTTCCGCATTTCGGGAAGGGCCACGCCGGTGGAACACCAACAAACTGGACGTGGTCAAGTTCACCGAAGTCATCTCTCGGGGAGCACAGGGGAATCCTGGTGAGGCTGGGGCCGAGGCACTAGTAACATCCACGATGGAACTGATCGTCTCGGCCTGCGACCAGTCTATGCCGCGAAGGAAACCCCGACGCGACAAACAACCCGTTTACTGGTGGACTGAAGAGATTGCGGAACTCAGAAGAACATGTTTAAGAACTAGACGAGCCGCCACAAGAGCGAGAATTCCCGCAGACAGAGTTCGTAAGTCGGAGGCCTATAAAGCTGCGAGAAAATCTCTCCGCCAGGCGATAAACAGGAGCAAGGCGAATAGCTGGAGGAGACTTCGTGACGACGTTGACTCCGACCCGTGGGGCCTGGGTTACAAACTTGTAACACAGAAACTCGGCGCCCGCTCTCCACCTTCCATCATGGAGGGCGCCACCATGGGGAGGATCGTCGCTGCGTTGTTTCCTGAACATCCACAGCGACCGCTGGTTGACTTCGGACGGGTAGAGGACGTTCCACTCTTCACTTTCGAGGAGCTGGAAACCTCCGTTCTCTCCCTGAAGAGCAACAAGGCTCCTGGCCCGGACGGGATTCCCAGTGAGGCTTTAAAGAAAGTATTTTCAATTAACGCTGACTTGTTGTTGAGAATGTACAATGCCGGTTTGGTAGAAGGGGTGTTTCCGGCTCCCTGGAAAACAGCCAGGCTTGTACTGATCAGCAAGGGCAAAGGTGATCCCGAACTGCCGTCGTCCCACAGGCCTCTCTGCATGTTGGACACGGCTGGGAAGCTGTTCGAGAAGCTGATCCGTTCCCGCCTGACTTCTGCCGTGGAAGCTGCCGGGGACTTATGCCCCCGTCAGTACGGCTTCAGAAAGGGACGGTCAACGATCGACGCTGTCACCGAAGTTCAGAGAGCTGTGGAGAGAGCCGAGAGCCGCAACCATTTCTCTCGCCGAGTAGTGCTTCTTGTTACGCTTGATGTCAAGAATGCCTTCAACTCGGCGAGGTGGGTCGATATGTTGGATGCGCTTCGCAACACCTTTCGTATTCCTGCATATCTGTTGCGGCTCATCGAGGATTATCTACGCTCTCGAAGCCTGATCTATGACACAAGGGACGGAACGCGGACGATGGAAGTCACTTCTGGTGCCGCACAAGGTTCAATACTCGGCCCGGATCTCTGGAACGTTGCCTATGACAGCCTCCTGAGGTCCGAGATGCCTGAGGAAACCACTTTGGTTGGGTACGCCGATGACGTCGCAGCTCTCATTGCTGCACGAAACGTTGAGCTGGCCCAACTAAAGTTGAACCGAGTTATGCGGGTTGTCAACAACTGGATGTCCGATCACGGTCTCTCGCTTGCTCTTAGTAAGACGGAGATCGTGATTCTCACGAAGAAGAGGATCGACACCGTCGTCCCGTTTAGAGTGGGAAGGGAGGTGGTCACATCAACTCGTGCCGCCAAATACCTCGGGGTTATGGTGGACACCAAGTTAAGCTGGAGGGATCAGATCTTCCGTACGGCGGACAAGGCCGCTAAGGTAGTTACTCACCTTAGTAGGCTGATGGCCAATGTCGGGGGTCCCCGATCCAGCAGAAGACGTCTGTTGATGTCCGCGGTCCAGTCCGTACTCCTTTACGGGGCAGAGGTGTGGGCAGGCGCTCTAGATAAGGAGTGCTACAGGCTGCGACTCGCCCGGGTTCAGCGTCAAGCCGCGCTCAGGGTGTGTTCCGCCTACCGGACAGTGTCCGAGCCTGCCGTCCTGGTGGTCGCCGGAGTCATCCCTGTCAAGCTCTTGGCAGGGGAGAGGAAAGCGATTTATCAGAGACAAGGCGAGATCGGCAAGGACACGGCAAGAACAGAAGAGCGCTCCCGAACCTTCCAGCAGTGGCAACACAGCTGGGAGCACGACACCCGAGGACGATGGACTGCGCGACTTATCAAGCAGGTCCAACCATGGGTGGAACGGCGGCATGGGGAGGTGGACTACTACCTGACCCAATTTTTGACAGGTCACGGCTATTTTCGGTCGTACCTGAACCGGATGGGAAAGACCGGTTCACCGGACTGCATTTATTGCCCGGGTGTTCCCGACGATGCGGAACACACATTCTTCCGATGTCCCCGTTGGGAAGGGCCCCGCCTGGAGGCCACACAAATATTTGGTGCATTTTCGGTGGACTCGGTCTGCCAAAAGATTTTGGAGGATGAGGGCAACTGGGATTGTTTGTCACAGTTCGTCCGGGGCATCCTCCTGGAAAAGAAAACCGATCTGGACCGCGAAGTGGCCCAGATCCCTTGATAGAGCGGCTGGATAAGGAGCGAGCCCGACGGGCGTAAGCCAAATTTAGGCCTAGCCTGACGTAATGTGATAAACAATTCCAGGTTAGATTCCTAAAGAGTAGAGGAGGTTTTTTAGTGGGTAAACCCGTTTTTTAGGGGAGCCCCACACTACAGGCTGGCCACCTGTGTGCGTAATGCATTTTTCCGCCTCTCCCTCAAAAAAAAAAAAAAAAAAAAAAAATCCCCTTGTGTAGATAATTTTAAACTCTTTGCAATAATGATTCATAATGTGCGGCATCATGTTATAATTAATGAAACCTTCATCCCATCTTAAGTTGTGAAAATGTTTGTTCAACCATTTGTTTGTAACTTTCGCTTTAGTTGTTAGTCTATTAAATGGTACTGGAGGTTTGAACAAATAATGATAAACTACTGATGTGTTCATGTCCAAGATTACTAATTCTTTAATAATAAAATTACCATCATTTCCTCGGAAAGCTTGAAATTCAATTATACCTCTTTTAACTTCCATTATATGTGGCGCATTAGAAAACGAAACCCGTTTATTCATGATGAAGTCTTACTAACAACTGACTTAAAAATTGAATGAGCCGATGTTTATAACAGACAGGATTGTTCTTCTTCTTTCACTTCTTGTGCCACTTCATCAATATTAAAATTGGTGTGATAGTTGTTTAATTGTCTCCACATTTCAACTTCTTGAGGTATTCTATTAAAGATTGAAGTATCCACGGGACCGTATAAAATTGGAACAAAAGGTTTTTTGTCCAATGTATCAATTAGATAGTCTTTAATTATTGTACTTGAAAATATTAGTTGTTTCAAATATCTGGTGACGGGACCGGTAGTACAACTTAAAGTATAAAATTCTTCTTTAGTGAAATATAATTTAACATTATGTGTAGTTAAATCTCTGAAGCGAACAATTTGTCCTCCACGATGTTTTACTATATCAACTTCAATATTTGATTCTAATAAACTTAATCTTGTTCTTCTTCCAAATGTGTTGTTACTTAAATAGCACTCCAAAAGATGTAAATGTTTCATGAGAGATTCCCAAGTAATTTCACTGAAAGTAACCATTTTGTTTCCATGATTTAAAATAACAATTGGTGAATAATCCATTGATTTTAAAATTCCAACTGATATACTTTTTGTCATGCATGAAGAAATTGGGTAGATAATCCGAAGAAATACTTCTGTTAAAATATTGGTTGTAATGTTAACTTCAACCTTCTTCCTTTTTACTTCTTTTTCAGCTTTTTCTTCTTCTCTCTTCTTATGTTTGTTGAATTTTAGGAACTCGTCCATTTCTCGTTCAACTTGTTTTTCTATATCTGAACTATTATCATCCATTAGAGGTGTATTTTCTTCTCCGTTAGTAGAATTCATCTTGCGAATGATGTTTCCCATACGACGGTTGAAGATAGAATGAAGTTTCTACTAATTATTTTCTCGCTTTTATATTTTTCGTAAATCCTTGAAATTTATACAATTACATAATTGTTTGTTTTGAACTTGTCTTTCACAAATGAAATTCTAACCTCAAAAATTAAAGCAGATAATTCTAACCTCAAAAATTTGCAGTTGTTGTACAATTCTTCTTAAAGTACATTCTTCACAATTCCGGTCAGCGGTGTGTAAGTAACTATTTTATCATGTAGAATTAGACAGTATGCCGAAGTTCCATCCGCTACTGGTTCTTCAAATTCCATTTCAATTTTTATATCCACACTTGATGATTTTACCGATTCATTTTGTTTTGAACAATCGATTACAATTATTGGAGCCTTGGAATAATACTGGTCAGGTGATAATAGTGGTGTATTAGTCTTTCCATAATATGACGATTGAAATCTTGCATACATATCGTATAAAATAGAAAAACGTTTTTTGCTGAACATGACATTCAAATTGTCATAGGGAAAGAATTGAGAGTTTAGGAAAACTTTACAATTCTTTATTTTACAGTGATCAAATTGACCAGCATTTGCAGTGATAACATCTTTTCGCTTAGTTTGAAAACCGAGTATTATGTACCTTGCTCGTTCCAAGTAAGTTGATGTCTTGACGGTCCATGTTTGTCGTTCTGTCTGAGGTAGTGTAGGGTATTCATGAAATTCCCAACTTCGGAATGGCATCACAATATCACGGTCAGATTTCAACTTTCTCAATAATAGGATTCTATGTTCATCAGCCAATCTTACATGAGGTACTCTCCAAACAACTTTATCCAACTGTAGTTGCCATTCCAGTTTATCTTCCGTAGTTGCAGGGTCTGCAAGTATCAAGTCCTTATTAGTTGAAGATCTGAGTAATACTAATTCTTGTTTGACATTTATTATTACCCGTTTGTAATCTTCAGCGAATCCCAAAAGCAATCGTAAAGGTACATGAAAATCAAAGTGACCGTTGGAAGCTGGTGTTATAGTGTCTTTATCGGGGGCAACCCATCCGGCGGTGACTATTGAATTCTTCTCATGCGGTGTTAATGATGTTAATCCTTTCAATGTCGTTGTTAAACCAACCTTTTTTGTTGAATCAACCGTCACCCCTGATATTTCATATCTTATTTCATCAAAAAGATATGCCATCGGGTTATTTATAAAAGGAACTGTTGAAGCAGTTTTTCCATCCAATTTTAATACCCGTCCTTCGATGTACAAGTAACTTTCACATGGTAAAGTGTAAATATCTTGTTGTTGAATGGGGATCCTTATTTCATCGTTATTGTTTAATTTTGATGAAGTGTAAGGGTTGTGCGTGTGATATTCCTTCTCCCATAGTGTTTCGTCGAACGTTGGTCCTTGAGATATATCCAGGATATCCATCGCTGTTAAGTTTCAATCCAATCTTCTGTTGAAAACGAATGTTGTCCGATGTTAACTCTTCCAATGTTGAGGAGCTACTGAGCTCCCGACTCTTCCGTTGCGGTTTAAATGATAATCCCATGTTGACTTTTATGTTGCTGCTCTGATGTGTATCCGTATAGTAATTGTTTCTCCTCTAAAGTCAACACTATGACCGTCTTGATCCAATATGTTCAGTACGATGTCTGAAATGAAACTGGTGTTTAATGGTAGGTATATCAAGTTTTGTGGCTTCTCAACAATTTTAAAACCGGGAGCCACTGTTGGATAAAATGTATGTAAAATATGTTGATTAACTCCATCTCTATACGATCCGTGTATAATGTTGCACGTGACATCGATACTATTTACTTTCAATATTGTTACAGTTGAATCACCTGAATGAATAGTTCCAGGAGTTAAGATTTTCTTTTTTGTATCTGTAAATCCAAGTAAACTGCCAATCGACTGTTCCAAGCTGACATCAATATAATATTTTGAAGTTATTTCTGCTTTTAAAGTATTATTGTTTCCTTTAACGGTAATATTGTCTTCTCCGAGTTGTTTCTGTAATAATTGGTTTATATCATCAATTTCATAAGCTCCAGTAGGAAATGTAATTATTTTTAATTCTGAGTATTTTCCTGTAGCATCCTTAGTTTCATAATAATGTAGTAAATTATTCTTCCCTTCCGTAACATTGGGAATTGAGTTGTAGGTAGTCAAATCAAGTAATGCCGCTTCATATAATCGTTCCTTGGATAGACGCAATGCTGGGAACAGCGTACTTTTCAATGTGGATGAATTTCCACTCAATGACACTGTATACGATGACATCTTAAAGCTGACTGACACTTTTCGCTAGAAACTCCAAACATAAATGCCCACATATTTCAGTATTGTTAGGTTGTTCTTTTTTGTAATTGTAAAAAATGTTTTTTGAGTTTCGAAAATAATGTTGAAGTTCTTTTGGCGGTGGTAGATTGCCAAAACTGTCAAAGTAGTAAACGGTTTGTCCAAGCTTTTTATAGCATACCCAATGAGTACCTGGACCATAGGTGGAATCCAAATTTACTATTCCAGTTTCATTTTTCCATATTTTAGTTGGTAATGCATCTTTCATAAAAACTCCTCGAAAGAATGGTATTTTCAAACATTTCACATAATCATTTAACTGATGATTTGTTAAGGCTTTATTTGGAATTATCAATTGACTCTTCTTATTTAGTACACACGGTATGGTCTTAGGTATAAACCTGCTCCGTTTTTTACCATTTGCCAAACAGAAGTCTTCTTTACATTTGGCTTATGAGTTCTACGACGTCCTTTTTTAATGTTTCCACCTCTTTTGGGAGCGCCTTTCTTTGCAGGTCTTCCTCTGCGACGTTTTCCACCACCTAACTTTGCTTTCGTCTTCATGGCTGTAGTTACTGCCCAAGCCGATGCTTTTTCTGCAATACTTGCGTCACTTGATTTTACTCTTTGCCAAGCTTTTTCCGCTAGAATTTTATCTGCTATTGATCTATTTGTTGAATCTTTATACTTTGAATATGCTATATCGTGTTCCTTGCAAGCTTGATCTAATTTATTAATTCCAGGATCTCCTCTTGCTAAACGCTTTGCCAACTTAGTTCCAGGTCCACAATATTGATAACCTCCGGGCAGATGTAATTCGTATGGTAAAGCGTCTATTGTTCGATTTACAACAGCACCAACTGGAATCCGTCTAAGCAGGGATAATGCAGCTGATGTTATACCACGTCCTCTCTTGCCGCTGTCTTGACGATGACTGAGCGATACGGTCTTCATTATGTTGTCTTATATAACTGGCGTGTTTACTCCACGAGATACTTTACACAAATGAATAACTTGTGCAAAATCTTTTATATTTAAAGACTTAGTTATTCAAATTAATTATATATTGATTTATAATTCTATTTTTAATCCAAGCTTCCCGTTCATCGGGTTGAATTATCACATGACTCGTTGTACTAGCTATATGATTATGGGTATCAATAAGTAAATTGCCCACTATTCTTATTAAACAATCTAAATTTACAGCATCTTTTGGATGTTGAGGATCATGTAATTGCATAATACGTTTATCATTACATGTGTAAGCTGTTGAATCACTTTTTGATGTTTTTATGACTTGTCCAATAGTAGCAGCATCATTTGAATCTTCACCTGGTAAAATATTAATTATTTTCTTCATCTTTGCATCATATTTGGTCCCAAAGTGTTTATCCCAAGTTATTGTTTGTTTCATTGTAACACAATCATTTGCTTCGTAACCAGGATAAATATCTTTTATTCTTCTATTACGACCATTGTATGTACCTAATGTACCACCAGTAGCAATTAATGTTTGCACCATTAGAGGTACATCTGTATCTTTTATACCAAATCTTCCATTTGTTATTGTTTTACGTCCTGCATCCCATTCATCATTATTTCCTTGCATTAAATTAAACTTTTCATTTCCATGTATAAATTTATCTCCCCGCTTTAACACGGCATCTTCATGTTTTACAAAATTGGATGTTTCCTTTTTTAATTCTTTAGATAATTGTTCTATAGTAACAGCATCTTTTGGTTGAGAACCAAACTTTACATTTGTCAATGTTTTACCATGACAATCGATTTCATTAACATCTTGTAAAATACAGTTGTCCTTGATGTATTTTAGGTTTACAGCATCACCGTCTTCCTTTGGGTATCCAATGTCATTTATAATAAATTTATAAAAAGAATATCCATGTTCAGTTTTTTCCGGTATTATAGAATGTAAATATTCTTTATTAATTGAATCTTTATCATTTTTGGGATTTCCCACGTTGGTTATTCTATAATTTCCAGCATCATATGTTTGTCCATCTTTTAAGTTGTTACCCCATTGCAATTTTAAAGTATTTGAAAGTTCAGATGATAAGTACTCTTTAGTAATTGCATCAGAACCTTCAGTTGGTTTACCAACATTAATTAATCTATGTGATTCAACATCATAAGTATTCTTATGTAATTTCAATGATGTTGAAGTAGCTTCTTTTACTGTCTTTAAATTTGCTCCATCAGTATCTTCTTCTGGATCTTTAACTAGTTTTAAACGTTTATTACTTATGCTATAGTCACCTTCAGGTGTTTGCGGTAATCCACTTCTTTTTCTGTCTTCTCCAACTTGCACTCCTAAAGCGGAGTACCGTCCGAACTTGTCGACGCTCATGTTAGAACTGATACGTCTTATGCTTGCACCTCTTTTATATCCACGGACAATTATACGACTATACCGCGATTCCTAAGTTCATCAACTAGAGCCACCCATTCATTATTCAAACCTGTATGACCGGCTTCCATGGCTTCATGAAATAGTCTCATTCTATCAACCAATTTATTGATATCGTTGTAGTAAATCACATTCGTATTGTATAGATTTTTCATCAATCCTTTACCAGATGTTGAAGTATCTCCTTTACTCTTTTTACCATGTTGTTCAAGAAGTGATAAATCCATAAGTGATAAAGATTTTCTTTTCAGTGGTTGTCTCACCGCTGGTGCAGTACGTAATGTTGGCAATTTTCGTGGAGGAAACAACTTTTTTATAACGATGTTATATTTTGTTGCACGTGAACGATTAATCATTGCATCCTTTACATAGTTTCTTTTATGAGCGTTAGTATTTTGGAGAATCTCCTTAAAAACACTTAAATCTTTGGATGAATATCTTAGTGGTATGTTTTTAAAAATTAATTCATATAATCCTTTTGTTCCTTTATATCTATGCTCACCAATAATGATGTAATCGTCTTGTGTAATTTCAAGCTTTGAATCGCCAATCTTCAATTCATTCCCATCAATTCTTGCTCCGTATACGTGTGATCTACTCAAATTCGGGTTTGATTTCATATCATGTAGCATTTTCATTATATATTTTCTTCCAAGAGGTCCATGTTGTAATATATCGCTACTCAATTGAGTTAAATTTGGAATAGATTGTTCAGCTTCAGGTATTGGCTGTTCTTCTTCCTTTTCAACAATTGGTTCTTCTTCTTCTTTTGTTTCTTCTTGCTCACTAGCACTTGTATATGAATCATCATCTTCTTCTTTTTTTAATGCTTGTACTTCTTGTTTAGAAACTGGTAGTAAAACATCTCCTTCATAACGAGGTTTACCAATAGTTTCTGATATCTGTTTTAAAGGTTCCGTAATAGGTTTAAATGTAGTCTCTAAAAATTCTTCTCTTTCACTTAAACCCATCCTCAATGCACGATTCTTCATCCTAATAGAATCACTCAGTGATTTTATTTCTTTCAATAGTTTTTCTTGATTCACCATGTTTACACTGTGAAGTTCAACATGTAACTAGATGTAGCATCGGTAGTTCAACGCATAAATACAAATTTATCCAACCCTATACGATATCTACCATTTTTAATATCTTCTTCCTTCATAATAACGAGAAAGCTATATTTCTCATTCCATGCTTTGCCACACATCTCTTTAAATTTTTCAAATGGCATATCTGCATTTACATGATCATTATATATATGCTTTAAATTTGTTTCATCTTGCTTGAAGATGATCAACATATTTGCATTGTCTCTTATAAGTTGTTTTGGAATTTTACTGTATGTTTGACCAATGTAAATGCTATCAATATTATGATGTCTTCCCATAGCAAAATAATTCCTTATTGTGTCATGATTTTCACAAGAAACATCGTCAAATATAAAAATAGAAAATGGTTTTGCTTCATTTGGTTGCATAATTGTTTCACTGGCATTAAACTTGTAAAAATTTACTTCAGGTACACTTGCAAGTACTTTATCCAATAATTGATATTTTGGTTGTTGCAATGATTTTGAAAAAATATATATATTGTTAAAACGCAATCCTTTAGGATTAGTTATAAGGTTAAAAACAACATTAGTTTTTCCACAATTTGAAGGACCAGTTATTAGACATCTTATCGTATTTGGTAGTAATTCACCATGTTTTCCATAATTTAACTTATCATTGTCAACTGTCAATTCATCAATGTTATTGATATTAAATCGATCTTTTTGTTGTACAATCTCCATCTTGTATAAAGGTTAAACACACAATGAGCTATTAAACAACTATACTAAGTCTTTTGAAGGAATCCAAGAGTCTTCACTTTTATCAAACCCTAACCACCGGACTTTAACCATATCCTTTTTCCTTTGTAAAATCTTCTCGACAAGATATACATCACCAACTGTTGATTTCAACAATTCGTGTCCGTAGAATCCACCTTGAAGTAATTCACCCTTGTTATCCTTTAATAAATAGGTTTCAGGTATAGTTGGTTGCACTTTATAAATTGTAAATACTTCATTAGTCCAATTTGGTAGATATCTTTTACTAAATACACCTTTGTATTTGCTTATACGAACTTTATCGTTGACCTTGAACTTCTTTGGTTGCAATTTTTCCAATTTCGGTGTTGTATTATTTTTAATGCGTTGTAATACAATTTTGGCATTAGCACTATTTACCTGGATAGGTTTCATTCCAATGGTACGATGATATTTGTTGTTATACTCTTTTATAAGTTGTGGTAATATGTCATACCACACGTATGATCCTCGTTTTGAAAATTGTTTATACATCGCACCTTTTAATGTTCTATTGAATCTTTCAATTATTGAAGCTTTAACTTCAGAATTTGTAGAATAATGATTTATTTGATATTTCTTCATCAAAGCTCCAAAGTCTTTATTAAAATATTCTTTTCCATCATCGGTCTGTAGATGTTTAATTTTAAATTTATTTCTTTGTATTGTGGTTTCCATAGCTTTTGTAACACTTTTACCAGTCTTATCCTTCAATGGTAAAGCATCAGCTATTTTAGTAAAACAGTCTATAATTGTTAAAATATATTTAAATCCTTTATTTATTTTACTGTGCGGTATCATTTCAATGAGATCAGCTTGATAAAGATCATTCATTCCTTTAATGATTGTACTTCTTCTTGGAAATCTTCTTCTTGCTGGTTTATGTAGTTCATTTACAATCTTGTCCTTCACACTTTCCATCTTCAGATGTTTCTTGTACACCGCTTGTAAAAATACTGACCCATAGAATAGTTAATTCTCATTTATATAGTTTGAATATAGGTCAAGGCCATTTCCTATTAGTGTAAAAAAGAGGGAACATGGCATTGGGCTTGCCATGTCCCCTCTTTTTTACGGAAAGGAAAAAGGAAGAAGGTAGAGGACGAAGAATAGGTTTACTGGTCGATAGGGTTCAGGGAGTAGTGGCCGAATGGTAAAGTATTAATTTTATCTTCTAAAATATGGCGCTTGTCATCTTTGTAGCTTAATGCCCACTTTGTTTGTTTGACACTAAAAAGTTGATGATTATAACTTCTAATAGTGTTGAACGTTGCAGTTGTTTCAACATTTTCAAACAAACATCTTTTATAATGTTCAAACTGTACGTTCTTCTTCAGGAAAGAAGTTTTTATTCCTTTGGCCTTCTTCGTGACTTGATGTTCGTTCCTCTCGTTTATGTACAGTTGAAATGAATACAGTTTGGACATTAATGCTACAATTTCCATCATCGGCACACCATTTGTTTCATCTTTAAATTTTCCCAATACTTTCTTATTTCTGTCATAGTCGTAATTTGGATGATCCTTAGGATAATCGGAAAAGTCGAAATCATCTTTATATATAAAGGTGCGTAGATCTTCATACATGTCATTTGTTTTAATCCAGTAAATTAGTGCATCCGTGTCCATATATGCAATACCAATGTTCTCTCTTCCATAATAGTTAACCATCTTCTTATAATGAAACTCGTACATATGTGTTTTTGAAATATCCAAGATTGACATTCCAAGATACAAAGGACGATCCATTGTAACTGACTTCTTGTTCATGGAAATAACAACTAGATTTTCATTAATAATTATAGATGAACCAAAGTTTGGTTGTTGCACCAATTTCTGTAATTTTACTGGATCAGTTACCAATTTGATATCCTTATGTTTCCTTTTGTTTTCCAAAGTCTTGCCAAATATTGCGTTATTCATTAATTTGAAAAAATCTTTTTGAAAACTTGATGTAGCAGTGGCTCTTCTTCTTGTGTTGTTGTCGATGTAAGGTTTTAACCAACAAGATTGAGAAAATTGTAGTACTCGATTAATTTTTGTAATTCTCAATCCTAAGTCTAAAGCTTGTTGTATCATCCAGTAGTGTCCAACATATCGAGACTTGTCGGTTAAAGTCATCATTAATTTTGGCCATCTTCCAGTAGGGGAAATTTCAGTCTTAGGAAGAAGTGGTAAATCATAATGTTGATCATGAAGATGTTCAGGATATTCAAAATTAACATCAAAAATGTAACCAGTTTCACCATGCTTCGGTATATCCATTATGTTTCCAATCGATTCTGGATCTATCCATTTAAAATTATCATATGGAAGGGGATTCGACATTGCCCATCCGTATAAGTTATTTGCATCAAAATAACCCAGGAATGTTGTTGGTTTTGATGCATCATAATCGGGCAGATACTTGTTGTTCGCCTTGAAATATCGTGTAACGCTTTGCGTCAATCCCCCTCGAACTCCTGACTCTAACATCATAACCATATCTATATCAGTAAGAAGTTGTATTTTACAATTTGTTTCTTTCAACATAGCTTGCCATGCTAATCCAGGTGAAGTGTACGAATGAAGAGGGTCCAATCCATATGCTGCAAAACATGTATTTCTAAATTCTTCCATTATATCACATAGTAAAGTTACATCCAATTTAACATAAAAATCTGAATATTCTCCCAATGTTCTAAATCCTAAATCGTTCCATACTTTACATGCATGATCATAGTCCTCTTGAGATATGTCCATGTCATAAAGTTTACTTTTGAATTCTTCTTTAGCCGGAAGTGATGTTTCATTAAATCTTTCTAAACTGTCTATGTAATCATATGGAAACACACCTTTCCGAAGTACCAAATCCAGTTTGTCGTTATTTACAATCTTCTTTGTTTCGATTAAATCTTGTTTCCTTAAATTTTCTGAAAGTTTGGACAAACTCGACGGCATAAATCTGTAGGAGTCTAAGAATCTTAGTTTCATGTTTCCAACTTCTTTGGAAAAACTTATGAACTTCTCTGAAGTTTCAGCTAACACATCGATTTTACCATCGTCTCTTCCTAGTTCAGGTATTATAAAATGAGCATCGTACCCACTGAGGTTATGCAGAACCACAGGAATAAATAGTGGTAAACGATAGCTTAAGTTGCATTTATTACAAGCAGCACCCCTGTAATAACCTGTGAGGTGATCGTGATCTTTAACTTTATAATTCTCAATAGTAAAATCATTTTTGCATAAGAAACATCGAGTTGCATTTTCATGTTGAATTTCTTCTTCTTCCTCCATCGGTTTCATTGGTACAATATTTGTATATAATCTTTGTGCATTTCCAGCTATTGAATATAAGTGATCAAGAAATATTTTTTCTACATTTTCACCACGATATACTAGAGGTTCTGAAGTTAATCCATATCTGTTTAAATGTTCTTCTGATAATGTTGATTTAACCATTAAACAAAAACTGTTTGGTTTGTGCATTTGATACTTGACACTTTTTCTAGCTTCACAATTTTCATCTTCAACAGGAACAAGTGTTGATTCAAAGTCCGCATACACAACTAGAGGAATACGGTACTGATGATGAACCTTTTCAAATGTAACAAATGCTCTGCTTTCCGAAGGTAAAATAATCTTTGCTTCATAATTATTGTTACATAATCTTTTGTGCTCTTGTAACCATTCTCTTGAGTGTAGCCCATCTCGTTTAAAATTGAAACATCTCTTGCAAATTAACTTTCTGTGTCGATCTTTAGAAAGCTGCTTATTAACAAGACGATCAAATTGCTTTATGTACACATAGTGAGACACATCTCCTCGCGTTAGTAGTAGTAAATCCGTATGATCTGGTAGCTCTTCTTTTGCAATACGTAAAGGATACACTTTGTTTGAACTATCTAATGCAAAAACATTGATAGACGTACCAGGATTTTTCTTCTCAAATTTTGATATATCTTTCAGTGATACAGGATAAGTGATTCCTTGAAAATTGTATCTAAATCTTTGATTTTCATATTCTTGGTTAGGTCTATTCACATGAAGTGGTGGTACAAATTTAGCTGTCATTGCATAACGAAAACATTCATTGTCTTCATTTTTAACATTAACACAAGATTTTGTATTTTCAATTCTTTTTGGTAAAGGAATGTAACTAGATCCCATTAGTCCATATCCATGTTTGTGAACTCTTATATCTAATACTTCAATACTTGTAAGACTCCATCCGGATCCTCTTCCTTCGTGTTCCTGAATTTTTGTTAATATTTCTTCTATACAATTTTCTATTATTGAATCAATGTTTGAACTTTCCATAATGGTTCGGTTTTTTGTTATGAATCCTCTTGGTGATAATTCTTCTTGTACATTTATAAACATAGCTTCTAGTAGTAAACCAAATTTAAGAAAGTTTAATCTTTTCAATTCTTCTTTTAAAATTTTACTTACGATTGGTTTTGCTTCTCTAATAAATTCTTCTAGCTTCAAGTTTTCATTTTGAATCTTATGATGCATTACTACTTTACCGGGTAATGCAAATACTTGTAGATTCGGTAAAGTAGTTGAAGATGTTGCTGTTATTTCATCTTGTTCTTCTTGTTGTTCTTGTTCTTCTTGTTGTTCTTGTTCTTCTTGTTGTTCTTGTTCTTGTTGTTCTTGTTTTTCTTCTGGGTTGTTGTGAATTAGTTCTTTATGACAGTCTAATAGAATTTCATCGTGAAACGATTCCGAACATTTATCGCAACGATACATGTTGAGATGTTTACTCTTCGAAATTTTGCCAAGAAATGAAATAGGCTCTCGCGTTCCTCCTTTTATAACGGTCCCCCCACCACTATTTCATCTTCTTCACTATACAAGGAAATCAAACTTTTTAAATAAAAATATTAACCTTCAACAAACTAATTGTTCATTCGTGTTCTTTATTCCCATTGGAGTTTTAGTATATACTTCTTTATATTCAAGCTTTAACTAACTTTCCCCCACCCAACTAATTTTAGTTACTTTTAAAACCAAACACCTGCCCTCCAAACATCTATTAGGACAGATGTTATGGGACAGATGTTGAAAGAACAAATGTTAGGGTGGAAATGGCTAGAGCACAGGCACTTGGTTAAACTAAATTTGCACATAAATTAACTAGAGTTGAACTAAAAATTCGCATAAATTAAAAGTTAGTTCAAAACTAAAATTCGACAGTGTTAAGAAACTCTAACATTTGAACAAGAATAAACATTAGTTCAAAACTGAAATTCAACAGTGTTAACCAAATTCTAACAGTCGAACAAATAGGTCAAGGTAATCCAATTTTAACGCGAGAACGAGGAATAGAGCACTAAGTGGCATGTTAGTCCATTACCACAAAGTGATCTATTCCTCGCTCTCTATTCTACATCTACTTTTTTCAGTTCACTTATTTATATTAAAATGTTCAAATTTTACTATGTAGAATGTCCATTCTTTCTCTTCAACTCTTCAATTGTTTTTAGCAATTGTAACAAATATTCGTTAGTTTTCACCAAAGTCTTTAGTTTGCTACATCCAATTTCAATGGAAGGTATTATAAGTTGTAATTTTATAAGTTCAATCTTTTCTTTCTTGCGAATTTCTTTCTTTATTATATTATTCCTTATTTTTGCTGAAGATTTAAACTCCATGTTGTTTCTGCTAAAGCCACAATAATAATAAAAGTCTCTTAAAACAACCTGCATTTATACACATTCCCCCACCACTTTATAATCCCCACTCCTTTCCCCCTCTTCTTTATATGTGGAAGGAAGTATTATAATTAGATTCCTAATATTTCTTTTCCTTCTTCACTACGTGGGGGAAGGGTAATTTGTTATTACACTAGTTGTGCAAGAAAATAGCCGCCAGTGTCCACACCTTGTTCGTAGCACTCCATCATAGATTGTGCCCACTGCAACATGCGGTCTCTGTCATTTGGTGTGACAAGGAAAGAATGAGTATCACCATACAATATAAAAGAGTCAATTCGTACATAACATCCTGAGTCCAACCATTTATTAGCTTCAGCCATAAACTTTTCTATTGTATCAAATGGAAATTGTGGATCAATTGCTATGACTTTACGTTCTTCACTAAGTTCAACAGTATAATCATCATCGTCCTCATCATCTTCACTTTCACTGTCGTTACTTAAAGTGTCTTCAGATTGTTCAAAAACATCAGAAATTTCAGAAAAATTAAAATTTTCATTCAGATGAGGAGGCATTTTGAAGCAAGAAATATTATAAACAGCAGAGACGAAACGACAAGAGCGGCGTGTAGAAGAAAAATGAAGGGGTGACCAACGCTCGCTCCGCTTTTATAATAGTATGCAAATGAGGGGTAGGTGCTGACCATGACCAGTCATCGACCCAAAGGAGTGGGGGAAGTACTTTTCTTACTACTTGGATGGAAGTAGGTTAGTAGGTCACGAGACTTAGAGTGTTAAAAAATAATGGGGGAGAAACACGACGCTATAACGCGTTGTGTTTCTCCCCCAGTATTTTTTTAAGCAATAATTTGGAAAAAGCTATGTGAATTTACTTGCTACGCCCCCACCTTGTAATACCATCCAGTTTGTGTCTGAGGAGATAGTCTTTAGAGTCTAACTCATAAACGGATTTCTCTTTGCGCAAGGATTCAATCACTTTAATATTATATCTTACGCCGTTACAAGTTGCCAAAATGTGTTCGTTGTCAATAACACTTTCAAAAAAATAGACACAACCTCTCTTAAGCCTATTTCCTTTCACACCAATAATTTTGGATTGGTATTCAACAGTGGGGGTTTCTGTCACTTGTAGTTCAGAAATGTGTTTTACGACATGTACACGGCAAAAACTTTCGTTTTTTACACATTTCCTCCCACAAGGTGATCCTTTCTTAATTCCCCTAGTAAGCATTTCAGGGCAAGTAGTGGGACGGCTAAATGCCCTACGACGCTGTTCTTGTAATAATTGAAATTGCTCTGAAGGAGCGGGTTTAGGAGTAGGTTTAGGAGTAAGTTTAGGAGCTGGTTTAGAAGCTGGTTTAGGAGCTGATTTAGGAGATGATTTAGTAGCAGGTTGAAAGGATTCAGTTTTGTGATAGGTATGATCTTCAGGTGTACTAAGTGGTGGGGTAGGAGGCAATGGTGATAGTGGGATAATGGGTGTGCTTAGACGATGAACAATGGTTTCAACGGAAGGGGTATTAGGATGGTGGTGAACTGGCTTCTGCGGTGGCGGCATAGTAGTTGATGGTGGTGCGGAGTCCTTTGAAGGCGAAGGCGGTGAAAAAATACTACAAAGTCTAGAAGTGTTAGTTGGCGGAAGAATAGCTCCAGAAGTTGAAGGTTGAGATGCAAGTCGATTCTTGTAGCAATCAGGAAGGTTTTTGAGGCGAAGAGTTTTCTTAGGTGCAGGAACAGCCGTAGTAGAAATAGAAGTCGAAGTAGAAGTTAAAGTAGAAGTTGTAGTTGGCAGAGATAACATGGTTGTGGCTCCAAGTTCGCAGCGTAACGTCTGGAATCAGAATGAAATGTTAGCCGCAGTCGGTACGTCTTTTATAACAATATGCAAATGAGAGGGGTAGCAGCTGGCCGAGACTGATTATTGACCTGGGAGGTGGGGGAAAAGGGGAAAGAGAAGGTATTTATTTAAAATAATTCGCATAACTTTTGACTAAAATAAGATAACCAAATTCTTCTTCTACCAAAATGTTTGTCTTACATAGACCTTTTCAATGATGTATCGCTTGTCCAAATCCGTCAATCCGTTATCAAGTTATAGCCATTTTAATTTTTCAGGTCATGACCGGTCGTTCACCCGTAGTGGGGGAAGGAGTGGGGGTAGGAGTGGGGGAGGGAGGGAGGGGGGGGGGTCGACTCCATTTTTTCGGGGGGGGGGGAATCGGCTCCATTTTTTGGGGGGGGGAGGGGGGGAGGGGGGGAGGGGGGGGGGAGGAGGGGGAGGGGGGGAGGGGGGGGGGAGGGGGGGGGTCATTGACCCTTCCGAAAGTGGGTCAAGGTCATTCAAGATTTATAATGATCCAAGGTGATGGGAACAGTAATACTGTTCCCACCACCCTGTTTGCCTAGCGGTTCCCACTCCCAACCCACTAGTTACGTTCTGCAAGGGAGGTCCCTGGGCCGTCCGCATCAAAGCGTAACGTCCCGTCCGCATCAAAGCGTAACCATTAATTTCAGGGAAACTGGAACAGCAGGGAGGCCCTGGTCCGTCCGCATCAAAGCGTAACGTCCCGTCCGCATCAAAGCGTAACCATTAATTTCAGGGAAACTGGAACAGCTAATGCAGAAACGCAACTCTAACACCCACCCAAACTAATCCCACCCATCATATTCCTAAACAAAATGCAAAAAACCTAGTCCGCAATTTGCGGATGTCCCACCCCTTCTAAGTGAAGTTCAACTGAACTTCTGAATTTACAGTTAATCTACCCCCTAACATCTAGCTGAAAGGCAAAACAACAACATAAATTATTAATATCAACACTTAAAACTAACAACACATCATTATTAAAAACCAAATAATTGAACACCACCAAATACCATCATTATTCTTAAAATTAATACACCTTAATGCTAAACACCTCTTAAAATTAATACACCTTAATGCTAAACCCAACTTATAACTAACATCGCAATGCGCAAATTATTTCTTAAATTAAATACACCTTAAAACTAAACACACACACACACGCACATACCACATTGCATTAAAAAACGCAACATAGTAGAAGAAGTTCAAATATATATAGGCCTACTATATATTTGAAACCTCTTGCTGAGTCGCCAACAACCTTTCGCTATGAAAGTTTGTTGGCGACTGAAGCAAAGATATAGCTCCTATCGCTCCTCGGGTTTTCAAGGAGTGGGGGAAGTTGTTTCACTCCAGTACAGTGTTCAATCCAGTCCAATTCGCAGCAGTGTAAAAGGAAGGCGAAGGAGTGGGGAGCAGCATATGCACAGCAACGCAAAACCAAGGTTTGAGGTTAGAATTATCCATGTGCAGTAGCGCTAAAGTGAGTAATACAGGACTAGGCGCATGCGCAATAGCATAGTCACTATTCCGATCCGGAGAACTCGTTGCATGCGCAGCAGGTTTGAGGTTAGAATTATCCATGGCAGCTGCCATATTTAGTCTGGTTTCACCACATAAAGTCAACAACCGGTGGTGACCGGCCATTGACCTGGAAGAGTGGGGGAAGGAGTGGGGGAAAGAGTAGGGGAAGGGGGGGGGGGGAGGCTCCATTTTTTCGGGGGGGGGGGGGCTCCATTTTTTCGGGGGGGGGGGAGGTCATTGACCTTTCCGGTCGGTCATTGACCCCAAGGAGTAGGGATAGACACAGAACCCTACTTCTCTTACTACTCAGGTGAAAGTCGGTCAACCAGTCATTTGCTTGCCATCTGCCGCCATCTGGCTGGAGTTATTGCCTCTATAAAGGTGGGTAGTTTATCGCGCTACAAACATTCATTGCCTCGCATCCGCTCGGTCATCATCTCTCGTTAGTTTTATGTTATGACTACTTCACTTACTAGGTTTGAGGTTAGAATTATCCATGGAATAGCCTTCGTAAATTCTAACCTATAAAATTACTACTCTGGCTTTCTGTTTCAATTTCTTTTACACTTCATTTTATATCTCAGTCTTATTTTAACTTCTGAACTTAACACATTGGTTATGATGACTGCACAATGTTTAAAATTAAAGCTTTTGCGAACACAACACATATTACGAAGTACTTCTAAACCTTCAATTTCAAAGTGTAGAACTAATTTAAATAGAGTTAGGAAGAAGTACAGTTTTAACCCATTATACTCAAAGACTTCGCAGGTTAATGTTGATGATAATGTTATTTACAACATTTTGCATTCTATGTTACAATTCAACAACTTTGAACTTGTTACACCTATCGACTGTGTTCAACAAGTTTTTTTATTTTACCCCTACTATTCCTCATATAAGCGCTGTCACCACAATTCCTACTTCATGCTCCTCTATTCTCTTCAGTTAAGCTAAGGTTTGAGGTTAGACTTATCCATGGCGGCCGCCATGTCTAGTTCAGTTTCACCACATAGAGTCGGCGACCGGTTATTGGTCTAAAGGAATGGGGGAATGGGTGGTGGGGAGAAGGTTGCCATTTTATAAGCCCTCTCCCTAGGCGGCGCTTCTCATTCAATCGCCAACTTTCAAACAATAAACACCTCTCCCATGGCACGAATGAATTATCCCACTATCACCAACTAGTTCAACTTTGAACTATTTCTGGTGGTAGTTGGGTAGGCTTTTTTAAAACTTACTCTGGATGACCTTGACATACTTTCCAGGCCCCCAGTTATAACTGTTGAATTTCAGTTTTGATCTTACTCTTAATTTTTGTTCAACTTTTAGAGTTTAGTTAACACAGTTGAATTTTACTTTTCAACTAACTCTTCATTCATGCCCAATTCTACTTCAAATTCAGGGCATATGCTCTCGCCATCTGCACCCTGCAGCTGCCCTGGCAACTGACACCATCTGACCCCTGCAGCTGCCCTGGCAGCTGACGTCACTTCCGGTTTAGAAGTGGCTTTTTCCCACTACTCACATTGGTATGATTTTCCTAAAACCACAGGTTAAAGATGTAACACATTGGTTTATTTTATCTACAGTTATCAGCTGATTTTTGTTCAGTTAAAAAATTTCTATAAGGATAACATGGGATCTTTGAAGGGCTCTAGCGCGAAAACCGGATTTTTTCCAGCTATGGGACCAGCTCCAATCGATTTCTGGTGGCCAAAACCCCCATATTCCAAAATTTGAAGGAAATCGTCGGAGCCGTTTTTGAGATAATTGTGCAAGCAAGCAAGCAAGCAAACAAGCAAACATTGCTCGTATAAGAGTATAGGATAGTACCAGGGGGACCGAGCTTATGCTCGGTAAAATTATTACTTTCGTTCTCACACAAAGCTCGTTCGCTCCGCTCACTCGCCCTCTTCCATTTTAAAGACGAGCTCGTTCGCTTCGCTCACTCGCCAAGCCGACGGGTGTTGCACTTTGGTATAATTTTCTTAAACTACAGGTTAAACATGTAACACATTGGTTTATATCTACAGTTATCAGCTGATTTTTGTTCAATTAACAAAATCTCCATAAGGATAACATGGAAACTTTGAAGGGCTCTAGCGCGAAAACCGGATTTTTCCCAGCTATGGGACCAGCTCCAATCGATTTCTGGTGGCCAAAACCCCCATATTCAATCAAAAAATAAAAAATCCTTGGAGCGAAAAAAAAACTTTGCCCGGACAAACGGAGCTTGTTTTAGAGTAGGCCTATAAGACAAGATCTGGCTTTTAAAATTCGTCTGAAGGTAATCAGCTGTTAAACTACAATTCACATTATAGAACTTGCAATAAAAGTTGGTCAACATTTTAAAGCGCCCTCTAGAAATAAATCAAAGGCGAGGGGGGCGAAGCCCGAAACAATATGACCTTTCTAATTACGATTCGTCACTGCGGTATGTCCTAAGCTTTAAAATGACACCTCAATCTTAAAAATCGGTTCAGTAGGTCAAGAGAAAAAGGGACGTAACAGACGAAACCCTTATAGAAATAAGAAGATAGATATATGAAAATGAACGAATTGTGTTTTTGGCTCCTGGGGACCTCAAAACGAAAAAGTAACATGGTCCCGGGCTTAGGTGTTACCATGGCTACTACCGTAATAGCGTATTCCCTATAGGGAAATTCGCAAAAACCTTAAACGGAAAATGTTTGCCCATGCAAACAGTACTTGTTAGTGTAAGTTATAAGATACAACATTTTCAGATGTATAATTTTTTTTCTTCGAGTTAACATATTTTGGAGGCAAACTACACCTTTTTTTGAAATAATAAATCTTTTTAAACTTAACAGTTTTTATTATAACTTACGCCTCAAAAACAATAATTTAGTAATTACCAATCTTAAAGTCGGTTAGAACTATAGTATCCATTACTACATCATAATCAACCATACCAAAAAACAATTTCAAGCACAAAAAAATCAATCTCACTCTTTATCCCCAAACTTTCCCCAAGAACATTTTAATTAAACGAAATCTAAACGCTGGCTCCCTTCTGAGCGCGAAGTGTCACCGCGACAAAAGCCACTTCACCCCCCCCTCCCCCTCCCCGGAGCGGTACTTCACAACGTGAGCCCACAACTTCACCCCCCCCCCCCCTCCCCAGGCATCTGTTGATCCTACACCAGCCCCTTGATTGCTTATTGAACTCCTCTGCCACAGTTAGTTAATCGAGTGGCTCGACCCTTTGTTTCTTTGTTGGCGACTCTTTAAGTAAACACTGTTAGGGGTTGTTTTTCCGGGGGTTTGAGCTTAAGTGGAGTTATTTGAAAAATAAAAATATTTTGTTATTTATTATAAGGAGTAATTGATCTGTTATGATTATAAAATCGGAAACGGTACTTTTAAATTTATCATCTTACAATTGAAATAGAATACGATATATACTATCTCTTAACATCCTACATTTAAACAATTGGTTCAAGATTTGGGCTGTGCAATATTTTTTTCTCACTCGAGAGGTGGGACAGTAAAAGTATATTTTGTAATTGAGAAATATGCTGTTAAAATGTTCTAACGTGATAAAATATTTCTTGGTAAAAAGTATACTCATTTAATACGTTAAGGCTTTCTTGTTAAGAGAACTCCTCCTAAAATTATCAACCGATTATCATGTGTTTTGGTGTCGTTGGATCGGGCTTGGTCTGTGGTTGTTCCCGCCAAACGTTGATCAGAATACGTGTAGATTTTGGTTATTACATTTTATATTCACAATATTGGATTTTTTGAATGTCATTGATTGAGAACTAAAAATGTAACTTTTGGATTGTATAAAAATAAATTGCTCGATTTTGAGCAACACGTACATGCAAAATACAGCGAGTTGTAAAAAAGAGTATGGAGTTTAAAATCCTTTTTGCCGCCCAGTGCATGGGCATTAATCGAATTATCAAATTCAATGTTATGGTGTAATTTTGTATATTGTCTCATTTTCTATTTCGACTATTTTTAATACTAATTTTTAATCTCATATCTCTATGGGATTTTGATGAGATAGCTATACGTTGTTGTTGTTGTTGTTGTTGTTGTTGTTGTTAATGGTGGATAAGCAGACCCCGGACGAACCGTTGAGCACGTCTGCCTCTAATGGGCATTTTGCGCAAGCCCCCGGAAGGATGGGATATTGAAGGAAAAGAAAGGGTGAGACACGGGACTGTCCACTAATGTTCCAGTTAGGGGTTTCTATGCCCGTCGCATTCCTCACCCTCTGCTGTCTTGAACATATGTTCTAGCTAGGGGTTTCCATGCAGTTCGCATTAACCCCCCGCTGTCTTGAACACGAATAGATTATGAAGGAAGGGAAATTGTCATAGTGGACAGCCAAAAGACTTACCACAGTGTTATGACAACTTCGTTTGCTCTACCCAATGTCAACTTCACAACTAGTATAAACCAGTTTTAAAGTTGTCCTGGGACATAGCTCTACGTATAAAAAATCGGATTTATAATTAGCTGATATCAAATTACTTCATGCACTGTGTTAGTATTAATAACCCGTTTAAAAGTCAAGCAGAGACTACTCCGCGAGCATGACGGGGGGGGGGGGGGAGGGGAGGGGCTGTCGTGATATTCTTGTTCGTGTATCCCGGGTCGGAGGTTGGGAAGCCTCAGTTTTCTCCTGGGAGAACACCGCGTTTAATTAATTTGATTTTGTACTCGAGGAGCCAAATAGAAACGCACCATGTTCTTCCTTGCAACTGCAAAAATACTAAAAAATAAACAGAGTTTAAAACAAAGAGACTTATAATTTTATTTGATTAGTATGAAAATTTGACAGAGAATTAGTGTAGTGGGATTAAAAAAATATCAAACACAACTAACAAGGACTTTCATAAAATAATTATAGAAAATGTATTTTTTTTATTTTTTATTGCCTATGCGGTTGGTTGTGTTGGAGTTCCGCCAAGTTGGATTTATTCCCATAAGAGCAATGCTAAATTTGTCCCCGGCATTTGTCATATAGTTTCTTTATTTTTTGTCCGATTGGTTCAGAATAAATAGCGTGTGAATCTCAATCAAACTAACAGATCGATTCTTTAGACACACAACTCTGAAAGAACTGGATACGATTAAGGTAACATAACACCACTTTATCGATTCTTTGTAAATAATTTATGAAATTATGTAGAAAATGTTTTAAAAGTAGTAAAAAACTTGCTTTGTTGTTTCAAGTTAGTAAAAAACACTACTTTATATAAAAAAATTCCACTCGCAAACCAAATCCGTCTTGATGAACCTTTTATTTAGAGCTATAAACCATTATTTTCTGATTACAAATAAAAGAGTTATTTGGTGTCCTATTTAACATTGCTCTTATGGGGGAAAGACGGAATCTGGATTGACTCCAACGCCCTGCCCTCTTAAAGGAACTAAATTTCTCTTCTCTCAATTTGATGTACTACTGTTTTTTTGTACGTCCAAGCGTGTAGTCCTAGGTGATAGTAAAAAATGTTCACATTTAAAAATGTAACGCTGCTTTTAATATTTATTCGTACTTTCCCTCAACATGTTTCCTATTTTCTCCACTTCAATATCAAAGGCGGCTGCGCCTTCTTTCCATTCGTATGCAAAACCCGCACAACGTCCGAGTACCTGAATTGCGTTTGGCGCCTGAACATTTCTTCTCGGTTAAAATAAAAGTCATGATACACAATATTTTAGAAGTTGTGAAATTTATTTGGCATGGAAATTGGAGTAAAATGGTAATGTAAATAAATACTATACTTTATACTTTGACAATATAAATATAAAAAACTCTTTTTATGTTTATCTATAAGTACAACGGGTTTTTTTTTAACCGAGACATCATTAACTTCTTAAGTAAGAAGTCAAGATTATATCACTGTACTTGTTATAAACCTAAACATTAACAGAATAATTAACCAGTTTTTAACTAATAAATTTACACTATGATAAAATGTTAAAGAATATAATCTTATTCATTGTTTGGTGCCTCCAGTATCCTGAACTGTGTTTTAGACTAGTTAAATATAGGTGTGCATACCTTTAGTCAACAGTTCAAATCAGTAGAAAAATCTATATTATCTATACTTATTAAATACGCTAAGGCTTTATTGTTAAGAGAACTCCTGCAATTCTCTACCGTTTTTCAAGTTTTTGATGTCATTGGATAGGACTTGGTCTTTAGTTGTTTCCATAAAAAACCGATGATTATTGCGGTTAAAATAAAGGCGCTATACACAAATTAAATTTGAAAGTTTTGCCGTTAAAATAACATTGGGATATACATCATAACTGTAAACACGTGTATTTTTTTGTGATTACTTATATTCAAACCACTGGATTGGTCAGATGTAATTTATTTATAACTAAAATGTAACTATTGTATCGTATTAAAATAAATTGCTCGATTTCGAGTTACAAGTACACCAGTATACATAGATTCGCAGATGATCTAGCAATAAAATTTAGTTGTAATAATCATGAAGAATTGGAGGTACTTCTATTACAAACAACAAAAAATATTACTAATTGGTGCTGTGCGAACCAATTATCCCTGAACAAGGAAAAAATTCAAGATATAATGTTTAAATCTAATTCAGGAGATGACTATAAAGTCAATCAAAATTCAAACATACGTTTTTTGGGCATTTTACTTAATGAAAAACTTAATTGGCACGACCACATTAATATGGCATCTAATAATGCCATATTAAGGATTCATTATGCCATATAAGGAATAATGCCATATCTAAAGGATACACTTTAAAAAGACTTTCTGGAAATGTAAAATTTGAAATTCTTAAAACTGTTTACTATGCAAACATTCACAGTCATCTAAGCTACGGCACTTTAATATGGGGTGGAGAAAAATATTCAGAAAAATTATTTACATTACAGAAAAGAGCCATCAGAATAATGTGCAAATTAGAATCAAGAACATCCTGCAAAAAATTTTTTATTGAACATGAAATACTCACTCTACCATCAATATATTTATATCAATTGGCAATACACGCAAAGAAAAATTTATATCAGTATAAGAAAAATTTTAATGTACACGAACATAACACAAGAAATAAGGAAAAATTAAGAACAGAATTTGTAAAATATACACACACAAAGAAGAACCTTCATGAAATGTCAAAAAAAGTATTTAACCAATTCGATAAGAAGATGAAAGAATTACCCTTAACAACATTTAAAAAGAAGCTCAAAATTATTTTAATATCGAAATGTATTTACAAAATTGAAGATTTTTTTTCATAAATTATAATATTAAGTAGGCCTAGAAACAATAATGTATAAATTAAACAATAATGTATAAATTGTATGATACATCCTTGGATGTCCAATAAAGTTATTATTATTATATTAAAAAAAAAAATGGAAGTTGGGTTTCTAATGGAATGTAACGATGCAACACAAGTTGTTTTAGCATTCCCAGAAGTCAATCCCCACAACCATATACTTGATTGAAAGCTCTAGGCATGAAAACTCCAGGAAAACTGACGCTATTATCCCAACCTCCATTTGGCTCAATCTACACTTCTTCAAAGTTACCACGTATTCTTATGGAAATAACATTTTAGTGATGAACACATGATTACATTTTAGGAATATTAATTTTTAAACAGCTGTTGTCATTTAAAGTGTTGAGGAAAGATTGATAACTAGTGGCTCATAGGGGCGAAAGCCCCTAATCATAAAATCAAAATAGCTTAAACCATAGTGGATCACCAATTCTTTACTAAGAAAGTTTCCAGAACAGGCTATTCGCCCCAAAGCACTCTTTACAATCCTGTACTATTAGGCCAGCCGTTTGAAAATTCTTCATTCTGTCTGTGGTTAATCTTATATCGATCTATGAAAAATATGTTTTGCAAGAAATAATAGTCCCTTTTATCTATGAAGTCTTTTTAATATAACATAGAAAATCGGCAATGAGAAAAAACATGACGGATGTTCAGCACCCATTTCAGAGTCAATTAACTTCCAATACTTTTTATCATACCCATTTCATTGTTTTTTTTTGTCCTAAAATTGAATAGATCTTAGCTCCTGTGAGATTTTTCTTCACCAAGTTTAAACACAGCCGCTCAAAATACATCATCTTTACTCGCTGTTAATATTCGTCCCTCCAAATCAAAATTCATGATTTTGTGTAAACAAAGCAGATTATTAAAAATCACTATATATAGGAGAACATTTCAGAAAATAATCTTTCTTAATATCTTTCTTTCCCATTTTGTTATAAAGTTTTTGACCTGCTACTTTTTTCCCTAGTATATATATTACAAACGACTTTTATTTTAACTCTCTCCTAAAAACTCTACAATCTATGAAATGACCAAAACGTTTCTGAGAAAATTCAGCTAACAGAATACCATCCTTTCGTTGACTGACATACTTTAAGTTTCAATTAATGTATCATCGTCACTCAATATGATCATTTGACACTTTTCGTCATAAAGTCAAAATACACCTAAACCGGTTTCAATGTAAATAAGGTAGGCGTTGTTTCTCAAACCAAAATTCATCGCCCATTGCGTCCCCATCACGATCAGAATTTATTTCATAATTTGCATACAGGCTCATTTTTACAATTTAAATTATTATAACATAACAGTAAAAAACCGCAGTCCATTTTTAATAGTTTGTAAGGTTGGTAACGCTCCTAGTAGAAATTTTAGTTGTACAATGCCTCAAAATGTCTTATTATAGTATTACCACTCTAGATATATTATGTCATTTGGTTATTAATAGTTCTTCACTCAATAGTACTACTATCATCTGTGTCTCGTTTTAAAATTAAACCATAACATTTTGAAAATATGTTGGAAAAGCATTCTAAATAGACAAGATGACATTACAGCCATTTATTAAACCCAACTGTATAGGGTTCGCCAAAAAAGTCAACGAAAGGCCAAAAAATAATAGCTGGTGTGGTGTGGTAGAGGTAGAAAAGGGGGTAATTTTCCAAAAACATCGAGCTAACGAAACATGTTATATTCATTGAACATCTGATTATCCACTATCTATGTATTAATAGGCAAGCATATTTCTTTTCCTCCCTTTTTTCTCAGCTGGTACGATTAAAAATCGCACGGCGGACATTCCAATAGAATCTTGTGAGACCTTTCACACAGGCACGGCGACGGTTTTTAACCAGCTGCCAATTACTTGTACGGTGTGTTGGACGGTTTTTAAATCGTGCGGTTATTTCCCGCACGGCTAAAAACGTGATGTGTGAAAGGAGCGTTAGGCAAGGTAGTCCTGTAGATGAGCAAAATCCTATTCTAATTCCCATCGGACCACTGGGCTACACCCCGCAAGCTTCCAAAATTCCAATGTTAATCTTATGGAGGAAGGAGAATTGATTGAACCATTAGAAAGTTGTTGTAAAAAGACTGCTAGAAAAACATGAAAAACCGATGTTTTAGTTATAAAATGTTTTTGAGCTTCTTGTGACAAGAATAACTTCTTGTGACAAGATCAACTGAAATTTTGGTCGAATTTTGATCAGGGTGCAATTTCTAGTTTTAAACTTAAAAGACATGCGAATTCATTCATCTAGTTATGTGGCTATAATGTTCTACTTACTATAGTAAAACCACCAAGTTTTATTTGCCTCGTTGATTAAATGTAACTAGAGATCGCCTCCTGATCGAAATTCGATCAAAATTTCAGTTGATCTGGACCCAAGAAGCTTAAAAACATTTTACAACTAAAACATCTGTTCTTCCTAATTTTCTTGCAGTTGTTTTTACAGCAGCTGTCTAATTATTCATTAATTTCTCTTTTCTCCATAAGATTAACATTTGAACTTTGAAAGCCTGTGGGGCGTAGCCCTGGAGTCCGATGTGAATTAGAATGTGATTCTGCTCATCTACAGGAATATACCTTTCGAACGGTATGCTCGGATTTCTTCTACGATGTACACGAGCTGAGAAAAAAGGAGGAAACGAAACATGCTTGCGTATTAATATATAGATTAAAGGCAATAAAATGACATACCGAAAACAGCTGATTAAAGCCATGTAGGGAAAACCATACTGCCTGGAAAACCCACTTCGCTGATTTAGAGACTGTTTCACTGTCCATTACCCAATCCATCGGGAGAATCCAAGTTAACGGGCACCCGTTAAAATCCCACCCTTAAACAAAGCCCGTAATTTCTCCCCAGTTGAAAGGCTTTCGGCCAAATTAAAGCCGTAGAATTAACCCCGCCCATAGGGCACGTCTCGGAGTAAATTACTTGGACTTTCTGGGAAACGAAAGGGTGAAACGGGAGCTTGCGTGAGCTGGAGAGAGATGGAGATACGGACTTGCGTGAGTGTGAGAGAGAGGGTGATATAGGCTCGCGTGCGGGTGGGAGGGGGTGGATGGGCTGAGGTTTCAAGGATTCTCCGCTGGAGTGCAGCACTGGTTGGGCTGCAGCGCTGTTGAAGTCTTTATCTTTCTCTCTGAAAAGATGCAGGATGCACACTTAAAAGCTAAGTCTGTGTGGTTTAAAGCTTGCTTACAGTTATAGGAGATGCAGCAAAAATTGCACTTTTGGTTGAAATATCTATATTATAGATGTCTTGACCATAAAGATATAGGTTACATCTATAACGACCCTTAAGGTAAGTTTACACGTGAGAGTTAGTTAGTTACTCTCATAAAAATATCAGACAGTTATTGACAGTACCCGCAGAAAACTGTCAGAAATTAACTATCATGGAAAATTTGCTGGTTGTGTAAACACCTGCGAGAGTACCTCCTGAGAGTACGAAACTCTCACAGAGTTTCTTACTCTCAGGAGGTACTCGCACAGGTGTTTAGGGGAAGGTCGGGTAGTATCGGACACTTAAGCTTTTTTTAGATTTTCTAATTAGTGATAAAAGAAATGATAATTTACTATGTAAAATGTCAAAGTTTGAAATGTTATTTATATACACATTTAATATAATAACTATTATATGAATGCATGTACCACTTTTCCACACTTTTTCTAACCCTTACTTTTGAGCCCATTTGATTTTTGGAGGGTAGTATCGGACAAGGTTAACTACAACTGCTTGTAGCTAAAATAAAACCACTTTCAGTCTGAAAACACACTTTTATCGTTACAAATTGTTGAAACACTGCAAAAAACTTAACTATAAGTATAAAAAAGTTGGTTTTCACTACCAGTTTTTTTAGCTGATAAACTTAAGTCTAAATAAAGGAAATTGAGTTTCAAAGTCACAAAATTACGATCACTTTGGCTCAAAACATTGTTGGTGTTTCCATTTAAAGTCTTTTCTTCTTTGCTTCGTGCCCAACACAAATTTCGTACACTTATAATAGAGATGGCTGTTCTCAAGCTGGGCACAGTTTTCGGGAGGCCAACCCTTGCAATGTGAACATACTATCCAGTTTTCTTGAAATGTCTCATCTCAAATAATGCAATGTGTTTCAGACCTACTTCTTTCTTCAAACTGTATTTGCCTTTTTGTAATTTTTTACATTTATGTCTTTTGCCTTTTTCAAAACTTTCTTATTTTCCTCCTTTGAAGGCCTTGGTCCATTATTTACATTTTTAAGTCTATCTTTGCGCTTTTTATTTTGTTAATTTTCTCTAATGATGTTAGAAAACCTAAAAATAAATCATGGGATTTAATTATTGATTACGTTAAGTTTTTTACAATTTGGCCTATTTCAACAATTTACAACCTATCCATTCTGTCCGATACTACCCGACGCGAGCTTATCCGATACTACCCGACTGACATGGTACGCCATTTTGACCACCACTTCCATAATAACCAAACTAAAATAACCATTCACTAACAAAACAAAGTAAAGCCTCTTTACTATCAAATAGTGGTATTGAATCATAAAAGTATTGACTCAGTTTTGCACATTGATGTCTCAAACATACGTACGTGCACAGAAATTGTCACAAAAAGAAAAAGAAATGTCACAGCGCAGACGATTGTTGAGGTACGAAACGCACAATAGCGCTCACATAGTCTTTCTCCTTGGTGCTTTTGCTGATGTCCTAGTCAGTGCTGTCTCTAGCGGCAAAAGCTGGAAACAGCGTTTGTCCGATACTATCCGCTGTCCGATACTAGCCGACCTTCCCCTACACAACCAGAAAATTATCCATGATAGTTAATTCCAGACGGTTTACTGCGACTACTATCAACAACTGTCTGAGATGAGAATAACTAACTAACTAACTCTCCGAGGGTGAAAAACTCTCACGTGTAAACTTACATTTAGACGTTTTACGCATCTAATAATTTAACTAATGGTTACTGCTGTTGAAGTAATAATGCCATCAAATTCACATTTAATAATTATCCAAAATGTTAAATATAGCCTATAGCTTAACATAACGAATTAACTTAATCGGCATAAATAACTTGATTACAATGCTTATCATGAAGTTGAATTTAAATAATGGACATTAAAAAGTCAGGAATGGAAATGATAAAATGAAAAGGTTAAAATGGAGGTAAAAATTGTTATAAAGCACATATTTGTAGATTGTATGAACCTATTTCCTGCTGTGGGAATACAATATTACATCTCCCTCATTTGTCATCTGATTTGTGAAGAGGTAACAGGTTCAGCGGATTTCTGTTGTAATGCCATATTTTGTTCACTTTCCTCACTACTCCTTTTTATATGTAACATTTTAATGGGCTAAAGAGCTTTGTTCATTATATTTCACAAAACTCAGAAGATCAGTCAAAAATAATTCAATAGGAAACAAAAATACGATTTTATATTAAACAAACTTTAATTAATTGTAATTGTTTCGTCGGCATAAGAGAATTTGTCTCATATTTTAATTTAATAATAAAACTATAATGGGATCTTCCAATTACCTTTGTCAAGGGATGCTTATTAGTAAGTGCACTATCAAACTTTCAAAACTTGATATTCAAATCAATTTACTACATTTTATTTCAAACATGTTCTAACGGATTTTTCCTTCCGTCTGGTAATTTTTGTTTTTAACCAAGCACGTTTCATTTCTTCCAATAATTAAATGTAGTCCCAATAGGCATAATTAATTAATACTTTCGAAAATTTAATGATTACTGGTTATGACAGCCTTTTAACCTTAACTCCTCTAATCAATAGGCCATAGTATTTGCAAAATATTTGTACCTTATAAAAAGCCACTTGTTAGAACAAGTTAGCAGAAATTTTACGTTTGTTATACAACCTAAAAAACTACTAAGTCCTTAGATAAATAACAAAACAAAAGAACTAGTACCAACAAAGGAATATCGGTTGAAATAAGGCACTGTTTTTGGTATATGCAAAATTTGTAGCATGCTCTTGTAGGATCTAAAATTTTAAAGTAATAAAAATATATCTCGGTGTTATATCATTAAGAAAACATAGCGTCTTTACCATATTCATAAACTCTTAATATCTCTAGATGCATGCAAGTTACAATATTGAAAAATATTTCGTATTTATAGATCCTATTGTTGATTTTTTACATTTTGGGGACTTTTCTCTATGTTATATTCAAATATAAAAATCCCAAAAATACTGTCTTCCGACTTTTAAACAGGATTAACAGCTACAAGCGCCAACAAGTTTCAACTGGTATCATTAGGCTAAAACAAGACAAGAGGTGTATTTAAAATAATCAGCTGTTCGTTCGTTTTAATTATCAACAATGGGCAGCGTTGTTGGCACTAGCCACTGGGCTCGGGCCAGGCCATACAACTGAACTTACACAGAGTATACTGCAGTGGAGGGGGGACAAATATCTTGTGATGTATAACAACCCGCTAACATTCTATGAATGCGGAAGCGATTTTGTTACTTGAGAGTTTTGTAAGTGTTGTAGATTTTGTAAAAGGAAACAAATTTAAAAAACTAGGAATAAGTGCTGATTACATTTTTTTTCTATAACAAACTAGATTTGTTCATGATAAAATATATGTTAAGACGAATGTTTAAAAAATCTTTGGTAGTGTGCTTTTCTTCTTAAACTTTTTACTTATTCTATGTGCAAAATGAAAAATCTTCCCATTTCAAAACCGTGCATAACTACAAATTTTGTTTCTTTTACTTTTATATTGAGTTTTTTTCAGTCAATTGGAATATCCTTCTTTATGTAGGTTGGATAGCTCAGTGGTGAAGCTCACCATAGAATCCGAAGATTGCCAATGTGATCCTAATAAAATTTAGTAGCTTCTTTGTAAATAGGCTAAGCTGTCATTGTTAATTGTACAATTAATCAACGATACTGCCTAACCAGTGGGTCTTTGTCAGTAACAAAGCTACACATTATCTGAGTTGTCTGACTCAATCTTCAGTCATATTTATTATATTATTATACTCTAAAACAAGCAGTGTTTGTTCAGGCAATTTTTTTCCTGGCGATAAATTGATTGGAGTTGGTGCCATGGCTGAGAAAAATCTGGTTTTTGTGCTACAGCCAACGAGGTTAAATAGATATAGAGTGCTCAACAGATAGGGAAAAGTGTCCCTTTTTGACTGGCGAGTAGTGGGAAAAAGCCACTTCTAAACCGGAAGTGACGTCAGCTGCCAGGGCAGCTGCAGGGGTCAGATGGTGTCAGCTGCCAGGGCAGCTGCAGGGTGCAGATGGCGAGAGCATATGCCCTGAATTTGAAGTAGAATTGGGCATGAATGAAGAGTTAGTTGAAAAGTAAAATTCAACTGTGTTAACTAAACTCTAAAAGTTGAACAAAAATTAAGAGTAAGATCAAAACTGAAATTCAACAGTTATAACTGGGGGCCTGGAAAGTATGTCAAGGTCATCCAGAGTAAGTTTTAAAAAAGCCTACCCAACTACCACCAGAAATAGTTCAAAGTTGAACTAGTTGGTGATAGTGGGATAATTCATTCGTGCCATGGGAGAGGTGTTTATTGTTTGAAAGTTGGCGATTGAATGAGAAGCGCCGCCTAGGGAGAGGGCTTATAAAACGGCAACCTTCTCCCCACCACCCTTTCCCCCACTCCTTTAGACCAATAACCGGTCGCCGACTCTATGTGGTGAAACTGAACTAGACATGGCGGCCGCCATGGATAAGTCTAACCTCAAACCTTAGCTTAGCTGAAGAGAATAGAGGAGCATGAAGTAGGAATTGTGGTGACAGCGCTTATATGAGGAATAGTAGGGGTAAAATAAAAAAACTTGTTGAACACAGTCGATAGGTGTAACAAGTTCAAAGTTGTTGAATTGTAACATAGAATGCAAAATGTTGTAAATAACATTATCATCAACATTAACCTGCGAAGTCTTTGAGTATAATGGGTTAAAACTGTACTTCTTCCTAACTCTATTTAAATTAGTTCTACACTTTGAAATTGAAGGTTTAGAAGTACTTCGTAATATGTGTTGTGTTCGCAAAAGCTTTAATTTTAAACATTGTGCAGTCATCATAACCGATGTGTTAAGTTCAGAAGTTAAAATAAGACTGAGATATAAAATGAAGTGTAAAAGAAATTGAAACAGAAAGCCAGAGTAGTAATTTTATAGGTTAGAATTTACGAAGGCTATTCCATGGATAATTCTAACCTCAAACCTAGTAAGTGAAGTAGTCATAACATAAAACTAACGAGAGATGATGACCGAGCGGATGCGAGGCAATGAATGTTTGTAGCGCGATAAACTACCCACCTTTATAGAGGCAATAACTCCAGCCAGATGGCGGCAGATGGCAAGCAAATGACTGGTTGACCGACTTTCACCTGAGTAGTAAGAGAAGTAGGGTTCTGTGTCTATCCCTACTCCTTGGGGTCAATGACCGACCGGAAAGGTCAATGACCTCCCCCCCCTCCCCCCCCCTCCCCCCCCTCCCCCCCTCCCCCCCTCCTCCCCCCCCCGAAAAAATGGAGCCCCCCCCCTTCCCCCACTCCTTCCCCCACTCCTCCAGGTCAATGGCCGGTCACTACCGGTTGTTGACTTTATGTGGTGAAACCAGACTAAATATGGCAGCTGCCATGGATAATTCTAACCTCAAACCTGCTGCGCATGCAACGAGTTCTCCGGATCGGAATAGTGACTATGCTATTGCGCATGCGCCTAGTCCTGTATTACTCACTTTAGCGCTACTGCACATGGATAATTCTAACCTCAAACCTTGGTTTTGCGTTGCTGTGCATATGCTGCTCCCCACTCCTTCGCCTTCCTTTTACACTGCTGCGAACTGGACTGGATTGAACACTGTACTGGAGTGAAACAACTTCCCCCACTACTCGAGAATCCGAGGAGCAATACGAGCCTGATCTTAGCGTCAGTCGTCAACAAACTTTCATAGCGAAAGGTTGTTGGCGACTCAGCAAGAGGTTTCAAATATATAGTAGGCCTATATATATTTGAACTTCTTCTACTATGTTGCGTTTTTTAATGCAATGTGGTATATGTGTGTGTGTGTTTAGTTTTAAGTTGTATTTAATTTAAGAAATAATTTGCGCATTGCGATGTTAGTTATAAGTTGGGTTTAGCATTAAGGTGTATTAATTTTAAGAGGTGTTTAGCATTAAGGTGTATTAATTTTAAGAATTTGGTTGTGTTGAATTATTTGGTTTTTAATAATGATGTGTTGTTAGTTTTAAGTGTTGATATTAATAATTTATGTTGTTGTTTTGCCTTTCAGCTAGATGTTAGGGGGTAGATTAACTGTAAATTCAGAAGTTCAGTTGAACTTCACTTAGAAGGGGTGGGACATCCGCAAATTGCGGACTAGGTTTTTTGCATTTTGTTTAGGAATATGATGGGTGGGATTAGTTTGGGTGGGTGTTAGAGTTGCGTTTCTGCATTAGCTGTTCCAGTTTCCCTGAAATTAATGGTTACGCTTTGATGCGGACGGGACGTTACGCTTTGATGCGGACGGACCAGGGCCTCCCTGCTGTTCCAGTTTCCCTGAAATTAATGGTTACGCTTTGATGCGGACGGGACGTTACGCTTTGATGCGGACGGCCCAGGGACCTCCCTTGCAGAACGTAACTAGTGGGTTGGGAGTGGGAACCGCTAGGCAAACAGGGTGGTGGGAACAGTATTACTGTTCCTATCACCTTGGATCATTATAAATCTTGAATGACCTTGACCCACTTTCGGAAGGGTCAATGACCCCCCCCTCCCCCCCCCTCCCCCCCTCCCCCCCCCCGAAAAAATGGAGCCGATCCCCCCCCTCCCTCCCCCCCCTCCCTCCCCCCCCCTCCCCCCCCTCCCCCCCCCCGAAAAAATGGAGTCGAACCCCCCCCCCCTCCCTCCCCCACTCCTACCCCCACTCCTTCCCCCACTACGGGTGAATGACCGGTCATGACCTGAAAAATTAAAATGGCTATAACTTGATAACGGATTGACGGATTTGGACAAGCGATACATCATTGAAAAGGTCTATGTAAGACAAACATTTTGGTAAAAGAAGAATTTGGTTATCTTATTTTAGTCAAAAGTTATGCGAATTATTTTAAATAAATACCTTCTCTTTCCCCTTTTCCCCCACCTCCCAGGTCAATAATCAGTCTCGGCCAGCTGCTACCCCTCTCATTTGCATATTGTTATAAAAGACGTACCGACTGCGGCTAACATTTCATTCTGATTCCAGACGTTACGCTGCGAACTTGGAGCCACAACCATGTTATCTCTGCTAACTACAACTTCTACTTTAACTTCTACTTCGACTTCTATTTCTACTACGGCTGTTCCTGCACCTAAGAAAACTCTTCGCCTCAAAAACCTTCCTGATTGCTACAAGAATCGACTTGCATCTCAACCTTCAACTTCTGGAGCTATTCTTCCGCCAACTAACACTTCTAGACTTCGTAGTATTTTTTCACCGCCTTCGCCTTCAAAGGACTCCGCACCACCATCAACTACTATGCCGCCACCGCAGAAGCCAGTTCACCACCATCCTAATACCCCTTCCGTTGAAACCATTGTTCATCGTCTAAGCACACCCATTATCCCACTATCACCATTGCCTCCTACCCCACCACTTAGTACACCTGAAGATCATACCTATCACAAAACTGAATCCTCTCAACCTGCTACTAAATCATCTCCTAAATCAGCTCCTAAACCAGCTTCTAAACCAGCTCCTAAACTTACTCCTAAACCTACTCCTAAACCCGCTCCTTCAGAGCAATTTCAATTATTACAAGAACAGCGTCGTAGGGCATTTAGCCGTCCCACTACTTGCCCTGAAATGCTTACTAGGGGAATTAAGAAAGGATCACCTTGTGGGAGGAAATGTGTAAAAAACGAAAGTTTTTGCCGTGTACATGTCGTAAAACACATTTCTGAACTACAAGTGACAGAAACCCCCACTGTTGAATACCAATCCAAAATTATTGGTGTGAAAGGAAATAGGCTTAAGAGAGGTTGTGTCTATTTTTTTGAAAGTGTTATTGACAACGAACACATTTTGGCAACTTGTAACGGCGTAAGATATAATATTAAAGTGATTGAATCCTTGCGCAAAGAGAAATCCGTTTATGAGTTAGACTCTAAAGACTATCTCCTCAGACACAAACTGGATGGTATTACAAGGTGGGGGCGTAGCAAGTAAATTCACATAGCTTTTTCCAAATTATTGCTTAAAAAAATACTGGGGGAGAAACACAACGCGTTATAGCGTCGTGTTTCTCCCCCATTATTTTTTAACACTCTAAGTCTCGTGACCTACTAACCTACTTCCATCCAAGTAGTAAGAAAAGTACTTCCCCCACTCCTTTGGGTCGATGACTGGTCATGGTCAGCACCTACCCCTCATTTGCATACTATTATAAAAGCGGAGCGAGCGTTGGTCACCCCTTCATTTTTCTTCTACATGCCGCTCTTGTCGTTTCGTCTCTGCTGTTTATAATATTTCTTGCTTCAAAATGCCTCCTCATCTGAATGAAAATTTTAATTTTTCTGAAATTTCTGATGTTTTTGAACAATCTGAAGACACTTTAAGTAACGACAGTGAAAGTGAAGATGATGAGGACGATGATGATTATACTGTTGAACTTAGTGAAGAACGTAAAGTCATAGCAATTGATCCACAATTTCCATTTGATACAATAGAAAAGTTTATGGCTGAAGCTAATAAATGGTTGGACTCAGGATGTTATGTACGAATTGACTCTTTTATATTGTATGGTGATAGTCATTCTTTCCTTGTCACACCAAATGACAGAGACCGCATGTTGCAGTGGGCACAATCTATGATGGAGTGCTACGAACAAGGTGTGGACACTGGCGGCTATTTTCTTGCACAACTAGTGTAATAACAAATTACCCTTCCCCCACGTAGTGAAGAAGGAAAAGAAATATTAGGAATCTAATTATAATACTTCCTTCCACATATAAAGAAGAGGGGGGAAGGAGTGGGGATTATAAAGTGGTGGGGGAATGTGTATAAATGCAGGTTGTTTTAAGAGACTTTTATTATTATTGTGGCTTTAGCAGAAACAACATGGAGTTTAAATCTTCAGCAAAAATAAGGAATAATATAATAAAGAAAGAAATTCGCAAGAAAGAAAAGATTGAACTTATAAAATTACAACTTATAATACCTTCCATTGAAATTGGATGTAGCAAACTAAAGACTTTGGTGAAAACTAACGAATATTTGTTACAATTGCTAAAAACAATCGAAGAGTTGAAGAGAAAGAATGGACATTCTACATAGTAAAATTTGAACATTTTAATATAAATAAGTAAACTGAAAAAAGTAGATGTAGAATAGAGAGCGAGGAATAGATCACTTTGTGGTAATGGACTAACATGCCACTTAGTGCTCTATTCCTCGTTCTCGCGTTAAAATTGGATTACCTTGACCTATTTGTTCGACTGTTAGAATTTGGTTAACACTGTTGAATTTCAGTTTTGAACTAATGTTTATTCTTGTTCAAATGTTAGAGTTTCTTAACACTGTCGAATTTTAGTTTTGAACTAACTTTTAATTTATGCGAATTTTTAGTTCAACTCTAGTTAATTTATGTGCAAATTTAGTTTAACCAAGTGCCTGTGCTCTAGCCATTTCCACCCTAACATTTGTTCTTTCAACATCTGTCCCATAACATCTGTCCTAATAGATGTTTGGAGGGCAGGTGTTTGGTTTTAAAAGTAACTAAAATTAGTTGGGTGGGGGAAAGTTAGTTAAAGCTTGAATATAAAGAAGTATATACTAAAACTCCAATGGGAATAAAGAACACGAATGAACAATTAGTTTGTTGAAGGTTAATATTTTTATTTAAAAAGTTTGATTTCCTTGTATAGTGAAGAAGATGAAATAGTGGTGGGGGGACCGTTATAAAAGGAGGAACGCGAGAGCCTATTTCATTTCTTGGCAAAATTTCGAAGAGTAAACATCTCAACATGTATCGTTGCGATAAATGTTCGGAATCGTTTCACGATGAAATTCTATTAGACTGTCATAAAGAACTAATTCACAACAACCCAGAAGAAAAACAAGAACAACAAGAACAAGAACAACAAGAAGAACAAGAACAACAAGAAGAACAAGAACAACAAGAAGAACAAGATGAAATAACAGCAACATCTTCAACTACTTTACCGAATCTACAAGTATTTGCATTACCCGGTAAAGTAGTAATGCATCATAAGATTCAAAATGAAAACTTGAAGCTAGAAGAATTTATTAGAGAAGCAAAACCAATCGTAAGTAAAATTTTAAAAGAAGAATTGAAAAGATTAAACTTTCTTAAATTTGGTTTACTACTAGAAGCTATGTTTATAAATGTACAAGAAGAATTATCACCAAGAGGATTCATAACAAAAAACCGAACCATTATGGAAAGTTCAAACATTGATTTAATAATAGAAAATTGTATAGAAGAAATATTAACAAAAATTCAGGAACACGAAGGAAGAGGATCCGGATGGAGTCTTACAAGTATTGAAGTATTAGATATAAGAGTTCATAAACATGGATATGGACTAATGGGATCTAGTTACATTCCTTTACCAAAAAGAATTGAAAATACAAAATCTTGTGTTAATGTTAAAAATGAAGACAATGAATGTTTTCGTTATGCAATGACAGCTAAATTTGTACCACCACTTCATGTGAATAGACCTAACCAAGAATATGAAAATCAAAGATTTAGATACAATTTTCAAGGAATCACTTATCCTGTATCACTGAAAGATATATCAAAATTTGAGAAGAAAAATCCTGGTACGTCTATCAATGTTTTTGCATTAGATAGTTCAAACAAAGTGTATCCTTTACGTATTGCAAAAGAAGAGCTACCAGATCATACGGATTTACTACTACTAACGCGAGGAGATGTGTCTCACTATGTGTACATAAAGCAATTTGATCGTCTTGTTAATAAGCAGCTTTCTAAAGATCGACACAGAAAGTTAATTTGCAAGAGATGTTTCAATTTTAAACGAGATGGGCTACACTCAAGAGAATGGTTACAAGAGCACAAAAGATTATGTAACAATAATTATGAAGCAAAGATTATTTTACCTTCGGAAAGCAGAGCATTTGTTACATTTGAAAAGGTTCATCATCAGTACCGTATTCCTCTAGTTGTGTATGCGGACTTTGAATCAACACTTGTTCCTGTTGAAGATGAAAATTGTGAAGCTAGAAAAAGTGTCAAGTATCAAATGCACAAACCAAACAGTTTTTGTTTAATGGTTAAATCAACATTATCAGAAGAACATTTAAACAGATATGGATTAACTTCAGAACCTCTAGTATATCGTGGTGAAAATGTAGAAAAAATATTTCTTGATCACTTATATTCAATAGCTGGAAATGCACAAAGATTATATACAAATATTGTACCAATGAAACCGATGGAGGAAGAAGAAGAAATTCAACATGAAAATGCAACTCGATGTTTCTTATGCAAAAATGATTTTACTATTGAGAATTATAAAGTTAAAGATCACGATCACCTCACAGGTTATTACAGGGGTGCTGCTTGTAATAAATGCAACTTAAGCTATCGTTTACCACTATTTATTCCTGTGGTTCTGCATAACCTCAGTGGGTACGATGCTCATTTTATAATACCTGAACTAGGAAGAGACGATGGTAAAATCGATGTGTTAGCTGAAACTTCAGAGAAGTTCATAAGTTTTTCCAAAGAAGTTGGAAACATGAAACTAAGATTCTTAGACTCCTACAGATTTATGCCGTCGAGTTTGTCCAAACTTTCAGAAAATTTAAGGAAACAAGATTTAATCGAAACAAAGAAGATTGTAAATAACGACAAACTGGATTTGGTACTTCGGAAAGGTGTGTTTCCATATGATTACATAGACAGTTTAGAAAGATTTAATGAAACATCACTTCCGGCTAAAGAAGAATTCAAAAGTAAACTTTATGACATGGACATATCTCAAGAGGACTATGATCATGCATGTAAAGTATGGAACGATTTAGGATTTAGAACATTGGGAGAATATTCAGATTTTTATGTTAAATTGGATGTAACTTTACTATGTGATATAATGGAAGAATTTAGAAATACATGTTTTGCAGCATATGGATTGGACCCTCTTCATTCGTACACTTCACCTGGATTAGCATGGCAAGCTATGTTGAAAGAAACAAATTGTAAAATACAACTTCTTACTGATATAGATATGGTTATGATGTTAGAGTCAGGAGTTCGAGGGGGATTGACGCAAAGCGTTACACGATATTTCAAGGCGAACAACAAGTATCTGCCCGATTATGATGCATCAAAACCAACAACATTCCTGGGTTATTTTGATGCAAATAACTTATACGGATGGGCAATGTCGAATCCCCTTCCATATGATAATTTTAAATGGATAGATCCAGAATCGATTGGAAACATAATGGATATACCGAAGCATGGTGAAACTGGTTACATTTTTGATGTTAATTTTGAATATCCTGAACATCTTCATGATCAACATTATGATTTACCACTTCTTCCTAAGACTGAAATTTCCCCTACTGGAAGATGGCCAAAATTAATGATGACTTTAACCGACAAGTCTCGATATGTTGGACACTACTGGATGATACAACAAGCTTTAGACTTAGGATTGAGAATTACAAAAATTAATCGAGTACTACAATTTTCTCAATCTTGTTGGTTAAAACCTTACATCGACAACAACACAAGAAGAAGAGCCACTGCTACATCAAGTTTTCAAAAAGATTTTTTCAAATTAATGAATAACGCAATATTTGGCAAGACTTTGGAAAACAAAAGGAAACATAAGGATATCAAATTGGTAACTGATCCAGTAAAATTACAGAAATTGGTGCAACAACCAAACTTTGGTTCATCTATAATTATTAATGAAAATCTAGTTGTTATTTCCATGAACAAGAAGTCAGTTACAATGGATCGTCCTTTGTATCTTGGAATGTCAATCTTGGATATTTCAAAAACACATATGTACGAGTTTCATTATAAGAAGATGGTTAACTATTATGGAAGAGAGAACATTGGTATTGCATATATGGACACGGATGCACTAATTTACTGGATTAAAACAAATGACATGTATGAAGATCTACGCACCTTTATATATAAAGATGATTTCGACTTTTCCGATTATCCTAAGGATCATCCAAATTACGACTATGACAGAAATAAGAAAGTATTGGGAAAATTTAAAGATGAAACAAATGGTGTGCCGATGATGGAAATTGTAGCATTAATGTCCAAACTGTATTCATTTCAACTGTACATAAACGAGAGGAACGAACATCAAGTCACGAAGAAGGCCAAAGGAATAAAAACTTCTTTCCTGAAGAAGAACGTACAGTTTGAACATTATAAAAGATGTTTGTTTGAAAATGTTGAAACAACTGCAACGTTCAACACTATTAGAAGTTATAATCATCAACTTTTTAGTGTCAAACAAACAAAGTGGGCATTAAGCTACAAAGATGACAAGCGCCATATTTTAGAAGATAAAATTAATACTTTACCATTCGGCCACTACTCCCTGAACCCTATCGACCAGTAAACCTATTCTTCGTCCTCTACCTTCTTCCTTTTTCCTTTCCGTAAAGAAGAGGGGACATGGCAAGCCCAATGCCATGTTCCCTCTTTTTTACACTAATAGGAAATGGCCTTGACCTATATTCAAACTATATAAATGAGAATTAACTATTCTATGGGTCAGTATTTTTACAAGCGGTGTACAAGAAACATCTGAAGATGGAAAGTGTGAAGGACAAGATTGTAAATGAACTACATAAACCAGCAAGAAGAAGATTTCCAAGAAGAAGTACAATCATTAAAGGAATGAATGATCTTTATCAAGCTGATCTCATTGAAATGATACCGCACAGTAAAATAAATAAAGGATTTAAATATATTTTAACAATTATAGACTGTTTTACTAAAATAGCTGATGCTTTACCATTGAAGGATAAGACTGGTAAAAGTGTTACAAAAGCTATGGAAACCACAATACAAAGAAATAAATTTAAAATTAAACATCTACAGACCGATGATGGAAAAGAATATTTTAATAAAGACTTTGGAGCTTTGATGAAGAAATATCAAATAAATCATTATTCTACAAATTCTGAAGTTAAAGCTTCAATAATTGAAAGATTCAATAGAACATTAAAAGGTGCGATGTATAAACAATTTTCAAAACGAGGATCATACGTGTGGTATGACATATTACCACAACTTATAAAAGAGTATAACAACAAATATCATCGTACCATTGGAATGAAACCTATCCATGTAAATAGTGCTAATGCCAAAATTGTATTACAACGCATTAAAAATAATACAACACCGAAATTGGAAAAATTGCAACCAAAGAAGTTCAAGGTCAACGATAAAGTTCGTATAAGCAAATACAAAGGTGTATTTAGTAAAAGATATCTACCAAATTGGACTAATGAAGTATTTACAATTTATAAAGTGCAACCAACTATACCTGAAACCTATTTATTAAAGGATAACAAGGGTGAATTACTTCAAGGTGGATTCTACGGACACGAATTGTTGAAATCAACAGTTGGTGATGTATATCTTGTCGAGAAGATTTTACAAAGGAAAAAGGATATGGTTAAAGTCCGGTGGTTAGGGTTTGATAAAAGTGAAGACTCTTGGATTCCTTCAAAAGACTTAGTATAGTTGTTTAATAGCTCATTGTGTGTTTAACCTTTATACAAGATGGAGATTGTACAACAAAAAGATCGATTTAATATCAATAACATTGATGAATTGACAGTTGACAATGATAAGTTAAATCATGGAAAACATGGTGAATTACTACCAAATACGATAAGATGTCTAATAACTGGTCCTTCAAATTGTGGAAAAACTAATGTTGTTTTTAACCTTATAACTAATCCTAAAGGATTGCGTTTTAATAATATATACATTTTTTCAAAATCATTGCAACAACCAAAATATCAATTATTGGATAAAGTACTTGCAAGTGTACCTGAAGTGAATTTTTACAAGTTTAATGCCAGTGAAACAATTATGCAACCAAATGAAGCAAAACCATTTTCTATTTTTATATTTGACGATGTTTCTTGTGAAAATCATGACACAATAAGGAATTATTTTGCTATGGGAAGACATCATAATATTGATAGCATTTATATTGGTCAAACATACAGTAAAATTCCAAAACAACTTATAAGAGACAATGCAAATATGTTGATCATCTTCAAGCAAGATGAAACAAATTTAAAGCATATATATAATGATCATGTAAATGCGGATATGCCATTTGAAAAATTTAAAGAGATGTGTGGCAAAGCATGGAATGACAAATATAGCTTTCTCGTTATTATGAAGGAAGAAGATATTAAAAATGGTAGATATCGTATAGGGTTGGATAAATTTGTATTTATGCGTTGAACTACCGATGCTACATCTAGTTACATGTTGAACTTCACAGTGTAAACATGGTGAATCAAGAAAAACTATTGAAAGAAATAAAATCACTGAGTGATTCTATTAGGATGAAGAATCGTGCATTGAGGATGGGTTTAAGTGAAAGAGAAGAATTTCTAGAGACTACATTTAAACCTATTACGGAACCTTTAAAACAGATATCAGAAACTATTGGTAAACCTCGTTATGAAGGAGATGTTTTACTACCAGTTTCTAAACAAGAAGTACAAGCATTAAAAAAAGAAGAAGATGATGATTCATATACAAGTGCTAGTGAGCAAGAAGAAACAAAAGAAGAAGAAGAACCAATTGTTGAAAAGGAAGAAGAACAGCCAATACCTGAAGCTGAACAATCTATTCCAAATTTAACTCAATTGAGTAGCGATATATTACAACATGGACCTCTTGGAAGAAAATATATAATGAAAATGCTACATGATATGAAATCAAACCCGAATTTGAGTAGATCACACGTATACGGAGCAAGAATTGATGGGAATGAATTGAAGATTGGCGATTCAAAGCTTGAAATAACACAAGACGATTACATCATTATTGGTGAGCATAGATATAAAGGAACAAAAGGATTATATGAATTAATTTTTAAAAACATACCACTAAGATATTCATCCAAAGATTTAAGTGTTTTTAAGGAGATTCTCCAAAATACTAACGCTCATAAAAGAAACTATGTAAAGGATGCAATGATAAATCGTTCACGTGCAACAAAATATAACATCGTTATAAAAAAGTTGTTTCCTCCACGAAAATTGCCAACATTACGTACTGCACCAGCGGTGAGACAACCACTGAAAAGAAAATCTTTATCACTTATGGATTTATCACTTCTTGAACAACATGGTAAAAAGAGTAAAGGAGATACTTCAACATCTGGTAAAGGATTGATGAAAAATCTATACAATACGAATGTGATTTACTACAATGATATCAATAAATTGGTTGATAGAATGAGACTATTGCATGAAGCCATGGAAGCCGGTCATACAGGTTTGAATAATGAATGGGTGGCTCTAGTTGATGAACTTAGGAATCGCGGTATAGTCGTATAATTGTCCGTGGATATAAAAGAGGTGCAAGCATAAGACGTATCAGTTCTAACATGAGCGTCGACAAGTTCGGACGGTACTCCGCTTTAGGAGTGCAAGTTGGAGAAGACAGAAAAAGAAGTGGATTACCGCAAACACCTGAAGGTGACTATAGAATAAGTAATAAACGTTTAAAACTAGTTAAAGATCCAGAAGAAGATACTGATGGAGCAAATTTGAAGACAGTAAAAGAAGCTACTTCAACATCATTAAAATTACATAAGAATACTTATGATGTTGAATCACATAGATTAATTAATGTTGGTAAACCAACTGAAGGTTCTGATGCAATTACTAAAGAGTACTTATCATCTGAACTTTCAAATACTTTAAAATTGCAATGGGGTAACAACTTAAAAGATGGACAAACATATGATGCTGGAAATTATAGAATAACCAACGTGGGAAATCCCAAAAATGATAAAGATTCAGTTAATAAAGAATATTTACATTCTATAATACCGGAAAAAACTGAACATGGATATTCTTTTTATAAATTTATTATAAATGACATTGGATACCCAAAGGAAGACGGTGATGCTGTAAACCTAAAATACATCAAGGACAACTGTATTTTACAAGATGTTAATGAAATCGATTGTCATGGTAAAACATTGACAAATGTAAAGTTTGGTTCTCAACCAAAAGATGCTGTTACTATAGAACAATTATCTAAAGAATTAAAAAAGGAAACATCCAATTTTGTAAAACATGAAGATGCCGTGTTAAAGCGGGGAGATAAATTTATACATGGAAATGAAAAGTTTAATTTAATGCAAGGAAATAATGATGAATGGGATGCAGGACGTAAAACAATAACAAATGGAAGATTTGGTATAAAAGATACAGATGTACCTCTAATGGTGCAAACATTAATTGCTACTGGTGGTACATTAGGTACATACAATGGTCGTAATAGAAGAATAAAAGATATTTATCCTGGTTACGAAGCAAATGATTGTGTTACAATGAAACAAACAATAACTTGGGATAAACACTTTGGGACCAAATATGATGCAAAGATGAAGAAAATAATTAATATTTTACCAGGCGAAGATTCAAATGATGCTGCTACTATTGGACAAGTCATAAAAACATCAAAAAGTGATTCAACAGCTTACACATGTAATGATAAACGTATTATGCAATTACATGATCCTCAACATCCAAAAGATGCTGTAAATTTAGATTGTTTAATAAGAATAGTGGGCAATTTACTTATTGATACCCATAATCATATAGCTAGTACAACGAATCATGTGATGATTCAACCCGATGAACGAGAAGCTTGGATTAAAAATAGAATTATAAATCAGTATATAATTAATTTGAATAACTAAGTGTTTAAATATAAAAAATTATACATAACTTATTCATTTATGTAATGTATCTTGTGGAGTAAACACACCAGTTTATATAAGACTACATAATGAAGGCCGTATCACTCAGTCATCATCAAGACAGCAACAAGAGAGGACGTGGTATAACTTCAACTGCGTTATCCCTGCTTAGACGGATACCTATTGGTGCTGTTGTAAATCGAGCAATAGACGCTTTACCATACGAATTACATCTGCCCGGAGGTTATCAATATTGTGGACCTGGAACTAAGTTGGCAAAACGTTTAGCAAGAGGAGATCCTGGAATTAATAAATTAGATCAAGCTTGCAAAGAACACGATATAGCATATTCAAAGTATAAAGATTCAACAAATAGATCAATAGCAGATAAAATTCTAGCGGAAAAAGCTTGGCAAAGAGTAAAATCAAGTGACGCAAATATTGCAGAAAAAGCAGCAGCTTGGGCAGTAACTACAGCCATGAAGACAAAAGCAAAGTTAGGTGGTGGAAGACGTCGCAGAGGAAGACCTGCAAAGAGAGGCGCTCCCAAAAGAGGTGGAAACATTAAAAAAGGACGTCGTAGAACTCATAAGGCAAGTGTAAAGAAGACTTCTGTTTGGCAAATGGTAAAAAACGGAGCAGGTTTATACCTAAGACCATACCGTGTGTACTAAATAAGAAGAATCAATTGATAATTCCAAATAAAGCCTTAACAAATCATCAGTTAAATGATTATGTAAATTGTTTGAAAATACCATTCTTTCGAGGAGTTTTTATGAAAGATGCATTACCAACTAAAATATGGAAAAATGAAACTGGAATAGTAAATTTGGATTCCACCTATGGTCCAGGCACTCATTGGGTATGCTATAAAAAACTCGGACAAACCATTTACTACTTTGACAGTTTTGGCAATCTACCACCGCCAAAAGAACTGCAACATTATTTTCGAAACTCCAAAAACATTTTTTACAATTACAAAAGAGAACAACCTAACAATACTGAAATATGTGGGCATTTATGTTTGGAGTTTCTAGCGAAGAGTGTCAGTCAGCTTTAAGATGTCATCGTATACAGTGTCACTGAGTGGAAATTCATCCACATTGAAAAGTACGCTGTTCCCAGCATTGCGTCTATCCAAGGAAAGATTATGGGAAGCGGCATTACTTGATTTGACTACCTACAATTCAATTCCTAATGTTACAGAAGGAAAAAACAATTTACTACATTATTATGAAACTAAGGATGCTGCAGGAAAATACTCAGAATTGAAAATAATTACATTTCCTACTGGAGCTTATGAAATTGATGATATAAACCAATTATTACAGAAACAACTCGGAGAAGACAATATCACCGTTAAAGGAAACAATAATACTTTAAAAGCAGAAATAACTTCAAAATATTATATTGATGTCAGCTTGGAACAGTCGATTGGCAGTTTACTTGGATTTACAGATACAAAAAAAAAAATCTTAACTCCTGGAACTACTCATTCAGGTGATTCAACTGTAACAATATTGAAAGTAAATAGTATTGATGTCACGTGCAATATTATACACGGATCGTATAGAGATGGAGTTAATCAACATATTTTACATACATTTTATCCAACAGTGGCTCCCGGTTTTAAAATTGTTGAGAAGCCACAAAACTTGATATACCTACCGTTAAACACCAGTTTCATTTCAGACATCGTACTGAACATATTGGATCAAGACGGTCATAGTGTTGACTTTAGAGGAGAAACAATTACTATACGGATACACATCAGAGCAGCAACATAAAAGTCAACATGGGATTATCATTTAAACCGCAACGGAAGAGTCGGGAGCTCAGTAGCTCCTCGACATTGGAAGAGTTAACATCGGAAAACATTCGTTTTCTACAGAAGATTGGATTGAAACTTAACAGCGATGGATATCCTGGATATATCTCAAGGACCAACGTTCGACGAAACACTATGGGAGAAGGAATATCACACGCACAACCCTTACACTTCATCAAAATTAAACAATAACGATGAAATAAGGATCCCCATTCAACAACAAGATATTTACACTTTACCGTGTGAAAGTTACTTGTACATTGAAGGACGGGTATTAAAATTGGATGGAAAAACTGCTTCAACAGTTCCTTTTATAAATAACCCGATGGCATATCTTTTTGATGAAATAAGATATGAAATATCAGGGGTGACGGTTGATTCAACAAAAAAGGTTGGTTTAACAACGACATTGAAAGGATTAACATCATTAACACCGCATGAGAAGAATTCAATAGTCACCGCCGGATGGGTTGCCCCCGATAAAGACACTATAACACCAGCTTCCAACGGTCACTTTGATTTTCATGTACCTTTACGATTGCTTTTGGGATTCGCTGAAGATTACAAACGGGTAATAATAAATGTCAAACAAGAATTAGTATTACTCAGATCTTCAACTAATAAGGACTTGATACTTGCAGACCCTGCAACTACGGAAGATAAACTGGAATGGCAACTACAGTTGGATAAAGTTGTTTGGAGAGTACCTCATGTAAGATTGGCTGATGAACATAGAATCCTATTATTGAGAAAGTTGAAATCTGACCGTGATATTGTGATGCCATTCCGAAGTTGGGAATTTCATGAATACCCTACACTACCTCAGACAGAACGACAAACATGGACCGTCAAAACATCAACTTACTTGGAACGAGCAAGGTACATAATACTCGGTTTTCAAACTAAGCGAAAAGATGTTATCACTGCAAATGCTGGTCAATTTGATCACTGTAAAATAAAAAATTGTAAAGTTTTCCTAAACTCTCAATTCTTTCCCTATGACAATTTGAATGTCATGTTCAGCAAAAAACGTTTTTCTATTTTATACGATATGTATGCAAGATTTCAATCGTCATATTATGGAAAGACTAATACACCACTATTATCACCTGACCAGTATTATTCCAAGGCTCCAATAATTGTAATCGATTGTTCAAAACAAAATGAATCGGTAAAATCATCAAGTGTAGATATAAAAATTGAAATGGAATTTGAAGAACCAGTAGCGGATGGAACTTCGGCATACTGTCTAATTCTACATGATAAAATAGTTACTTACACACCGCTGACCGGAATTGTGAAGAATGTACTTTAAGAATTGTACAACAACTGCAAATTTTTGAGGTTAGAATTATCTGCTTTAATTTTTGAGGTTAGAATTTCATTTGTGAAAGACAAGTTCAAAACAAACAATTATGTAATTGTATAAATTTCAAGGATTTACGAAAAATATAAAAGCGAGAAAATAATTAGTAGAAACTTCATTCTATCTTCAACCGTCGTATGGGAAACATCATTCGCAAGATGAATTCTACTAACGGAGAAGAAAATACACCTCTAATGGATGATAATAGTTCAGATATAGAAAAACAAGTTGAACGAGAAATGGACGAGTTCCTAAAATTCAACAAACATAAGAAGAGAGAAGAAGAAAAAGCTGAAAAAGAAGTAAAAAGGAAGAAGGTTGAAGTTAACATTACAACCAATATTTTAACAGAAGTATTTCTTCGGATTATCTACCCAATTTCTTCATGCATGACAAAAAGTATATCAGTTGGAATTTTAAAATCAATGGATTATTCACCAATTGTTATTTTAAATCATGGAAACAAAATGGTTACTTTCAGTGAAATTACTTGGGAATCTCTCATGAAACATTTACATCTTTTGGAGTGCTATTTAAGTAACAACACATTTGGAAGAAGAACAAGATTAAGTTTATTGGAATCAAATATTGAAGTTGATATAGTAAAACATCGTGGAGGACAAATTGTTCGCTTCAGAGATTTAACTACACATAATGTTAAATTATATTTCACTAAAGAAGAATTTTATACTTTAAGTTGTACTACCGGTCCCGTCACCAGATATTTGAAACAACTAATATTTTCAAGTGCAATAATTAAAGACTATCTAATTGATACATTGGACAAAAAACCTTTTGTTCCAATTTTATACGGTCCCGTGGATACTTCAATCTTTAATAGAATACCTCAAGAAGTTGAAATGTGGAGACAATTAAACAACTATCACACCAATTTTAATATTGATGAAGTGGCACAAGAAGTGAAAGAAGAAGAACAATCCTGTCTGTTATAAACATCGGCTCATTCAATTTTTAAGTCAGTTGTTAGTAAGACTTCATCATGAATAAACGGGTTTCGTTTTCTAATGCGCCACATATAATGGAAGTTAAAAGAGGTATAATTGAATTTCAAGCTTTCCGAGGAAATGATGGTAATTTTATTATTAAAGAATTAGTAATCTTGGACATGAACACATCAGTAGTTTATCATTATTTGTTCAAACCTCCAGTACCATTTAATAGACTAACAACTAAAGCGAAAGTTACAAACAAATGGTTGAACAAACATTTTCACAACTTAAGATGGGATGAAGGTTTCATTAATTATAATATGATGCCGCACATTATGAATCATTATTGCAAAGAGTTTAAAATTATCTACACAAGGGGATTGGAAAAAGCAAATTGGATACAATCATTTACAAGCAACGAAGTGATTAATGCAATAATTGATAAAGATTTCCAATGCTACTTCAACGAACTTTGTATTTCATCAAAAAGTTTTAAACATCGAAGGTCGCAGTGCGCTTTAAAGAATGCCTACCGCTTGAATAATTTCCTTCAACAAACTGGTGGGGGTAGTGTCAGTGGTGGGGGTAGTGTCGATTATAAAAGTGAGAGCGCTACCATGACACAGCATGAGTATTACTCAAACCTCCGAAGAGACAACATCTCCGACTGACATTCTTATTAACAAGAAGATTAACAACAACATCAATATGGCATCACAGAACTTACTTCAAAGTTTAGTTGATCAGTTCAACGCTCATTCTAAATCATCAATTCTACCTACGAAGAAATGTTCTGAACTAAAAGAAGAAAAACACTACATCATTCATACTATTAAGAAAATGGAAACTTCAGTAGGTGATGCTATAAATTGCACTTTGAGCGAGGCACCTTATACAATTAGTGATGAAGCAAAATTTCAGATCTTCTTACCAAAGCGCTTCATACAACTACTTCAAAATAAAGATCTTCGTATAATTCAACCCGGCGCACTCTATTTGGTATCACATGGACCCAGTGGAAACAACTCTACTGAACTTACAATTCATGTAACACCTACTACTGATTAATTTGTACATAACATTGTAAATATTTCTTTGTATTTGTTTTTTCAATAAATATGATATAAAACAAAACAAAAAATAAAAATAAAAAAAGCAACATATTGTAATGTCTTTGTACATTACAATATGTTGCTTTTTTTAAAAATTCCACAGGATGACCTTGACCCAATTTTGTATAATTATAAAAGGGGAAATGTACTTGCAAAATTCATCAGTCTACTGCTACCTTTCATACCGTACACATCTCGCTCTTAATCCCTGAATATAAAACTGCAACATGTCCCTAAAGGTTAAGTGTGCATCTTATGATACCAACACCATAACTACTTTTGAACAACTTGAAGATTTAACTAACGAAATGCGAGTTTTACTTACCGGTGGTTATCACTTAACTGTTGATGTTAGTGCTACTAATACAAGGATGTTCACTAAAACAAAATATTGCGATGATGAAATATTTATTTCTACACAACCTACAACTTCTTCATCGCCAACTGGTCAACATAACATCAAGTTCCAAAAGTATTACCAATGTTGAATAACTTTTGACAGACAAAGCTACAACTAAAGAATCACATGATCAATATGAGTTAATAAAAAGGATGTGATACTTGTATAAATAATCATTCGCTTCTTAGCTCTCACCACGACAAGACCTATTTAAGAAAATGTTGTACAGAATGATGATTCAACTTGATGGAAAAATCTATGGAAAAGACTACAACACCATTGAACAAATGACCCAAGATTTAGATGTATTAACTAAAGAAGGATATCAAGCTAAATTAATTTTAAAATTTCCTGAAGTACATCCATTATCAACAGAAGAACTTGTTGCTATGGCTAAGGCGGAGAGAGAGAAAAAGTCTGAAGAAAACAAAGAGAAACAAACTTCCTAAATTTTAATAATCCTTACATTTGTAAGGTATAATTTTTTAAAACTCCATTTGGATGACCTTGAAATTACCCCTACCACTTTTCACAGTACATAAAACTCACTATTGAACACTATACACTCTTATTCTTTCACTGGACTCCGCAGCGTCAACATGGAAGAGCAAAAATACAAGTACAAACCTCGTTACTGTTGTGAACAACAGTGTACAGATTTAGGACCAATGATGGTGGATGGGTTAGCTTGTACTAAATGTGAATTCTTCGGATCTTGTTATTGCAAATGCAAAACAAAACAACTACCACCACCGGAATTGCGAACTTTCAAATTTTACAAATCAAGATATTTTCATACATGTTGTCCTCAAAGATGTTTCAAATTTCACCCTCTAGATCTTGCTCATTGTCAACGCACCAATTCTCATCAAGATGATTTTTGTACACATATGATAAAAAGATGTAAATACAGATCAGATTGGTATTCCGATCCTGTAGAACCATCAAATGTGTAATTTCAGTTTTACACTCTTTTTTAAAACTTCATTTGGATGACCTTGAGATTTCCCCCCACCACTAGTTCTAATTTTTATATAATATTAAATCATTCCACTTCCAACACTCTAACTAACAACATGGAAAACAAATTTATCAAATTTGAACATATAATAACTGACAGGGAGGAGATGGAAGAATTGTTTCAAAACTTACTTTCTGTCATTGACGAATATCCTATAAGATGGTTCAGAATTGTAGTTCAATATTTAAATCCTGGTGAATTGTTTTCTTCATCAAGTGAAGAAGATGAAACAACTACTTCGGTTCAAATAATTGAATTAAAAGATAGAGAAGAAGAACTAAATGTTTTATTCAATCATAAGCTCAAGGTTCCCTATATAAAAGCCCCCTCCCTAGACAGCCCCCCTCCCTAGACGCCTGCTCAAGGTCACCATTATATAAGCCCCCTCCCTATGCGCCGATCCTCATTCCATCACCGACTCTCCAATAATGAACAACTCTCCACTGGCCCGAATGAATTCTAGTTTTGAAATAAACTCTAGGGAAGAGTTACAAGACATTTTTAATATTTTACAAGAACTTGTAGATAATTTTACAACCATCAAAATGAATTTGGAAATAACATACGATTGTCCTATTTGTGATAAGATTGAAAGTTCGGACGAAGACAGTTTACTAAATCTAACTCCTGCACTATCTGACACTACTGATGGTAATAATGAACAGCAAAATATTTCCCCCACCACTTCTTTGTAATTCTTCGTTCCCCCCACCACTTCTTTATTTAACTAACATTTCTCGCTTTCACTTCTCATTCCATCTTCAACTTTTGAACTATCAACATCACTTGTTTTAAAATTTCAAACACTACAAAATCATGATGGATATGATGGATGAAGTTCCCTTCATAACTAGAATGGAAGAGGATAAATTGAAATTGGAAATTAAACGATTGGAAATGGAACGGGAAAACCAACTCGAAATGTTACGTTTGTTCAAGCTTTTCAAATACATCATCTGGGGACTCTGCGTTTACCTTCTCATCGTCGTTGGTGTTTGCATTTACAACTCTGTAGTTCATCACAAAAGTTCGACTTGTTTAAACTCTGCTGTTGCACATTAATTATATGTTCACAAATAAAATTCAAAATTTACTTCAGCCTATCCCACTATCACCAACTAGTTCAACTTTGAACTATTTCTGGTAGTAGTTGGGTAGGCTTTTTTAAAACTTACTCTGGATGACCTTGACATACTTTCCAAGCCCCAGTTATAACTGTTAAATTTCAGTTTTGAATTAACTCTTAATTCATGCCCAATTCTACTTCAAATTCAGGGCATATGCTCTCGCCATCTCCACCCTGCAGCTGCCCTGGCAGCTGACACCATCTGACCCCTGCAGCTGCCCTGGCAGCTGACGTCACTTCCGGTTTAGAAGTGGCTTTTTCCCACTACTCTGGCGCCATGTTACCCACGATTCCCGCCGTTTCCTTGGTAACCAGTCCTTTGTTTACACTTTTCCAACAGTAATTTACCATTTTCCCCACACATTTCTATGGTAACCAACTTCAATAGCCTGCTCACAGACCATCAAATCAAACTAATTTAAAAACAAACAACAAATAAACATATGTTTTTAAAATATCATCAGTAATTTTTTAAGCTTGTAGCGACTAATCAGAATAGCTAAAACTAGTAACCAAGGAAACAAGAGTAAAGTGTGGGATAGTTGCCAAGGAAACGGCGGGAATCATGGGTAAAATGGCGCAAATCAAAAAGGGACACAAAATTAACATGTGGTGAGCACTCTATATCTATTTAACCTCGTTGGCTACAGCCCTTCAAAGTCCCCATGGAGATTCAAAGTCCGTTATGGAGATTTTTTAATTGAACAACAATCAGCTGATAACTGTAATCATAAACCAAAGTGACACATTTTTAACCTGTGGTTTAGGAAAATTATACCAAATTGCAGCACCCTTCTGTCTGTGTAGAGAGCGAAGCGAACAAGCACGTCTTAAAATGAATAGAGTTCGATGCAACTCAAGTTCCATTTTTAACCTTAAGTGATCCAAACAGCTGTTGATCGGCAACACGTTGATGTTTATCTCACTGGAGGAGAGTAATCTGTTTATCTCGAAAAAAGATGAAAATACGAAAACAAAATAAAACCGTGCAATATAGCGCGATTAGACCCTCCGCATTGGAACACGATTTTGCTTCTACGCAAATTTCAATTCACTAACTTTTCCGCATCAGTCTTTTACTGTAAAAATAATGTTTTTTTTCTTAAAGGTTTGTGATTTTTTGTACCTACTAACGGAGTTGATCTAAATACAAATATTTTACTAAACAAAGCTAATTAGGAAGTTAAATTTATAAGCCTTGTTGGTCAAATGCTGGACTGTACCATGTATCGATTCAATATTTATCCCATAGCAAAACAGTTCAAAACCACAGTTTTCTTCAAAATTACGTCTTTAATTTATTTTTAACGCGAATAAATAGTTGATAAAAAACACGTAGAGTATTGGGTCTTGATAATTTTTCGTTAATCTTTCTTTAGCAACTAGTTAGTTCTCCCCAATCACATTTATCATTATATCATAATAATAATAATCTTTATTTGCAGAAGGACAATGTACAATTGCATTTCAAACATCAAAGACATAATAAAACATAGGCTGCCAAGAGAGACAAGAACAATCAGTCCAAACTTTTATTTTCACTTTTTTTTCAAAATTTCAAATTTTCATTTTCACTTTTTTTTCAAAATTTCAAATTTTCACTTTTGCACAGCACACTTTTTATTAGTACCGAAATTCCATTCGCGGTAACCCCTAAAATTTTAGTTTTCCCAGCGACTCATCATGAACTCCCCGACCGAGTACAGAACGTTTGACACCAAAAGGCTCTTCAATCGAATTTTAAATTGATTTTGATTTTGCGCATGTTTAACACCTTCGGGGAGCTTGTTTAGAATTTTGATTCCAAACTGAGAAGGCAAATGCTCAAAAGCCACAGTTCTGTGTTGTTGAACTCTAAGATTGGCCCTGCCCCTCGTAAAGTGAGAGTGGATGTCACCGTTTTGAACGTGTGAGCATTTGTATTTACAGTAGACAGCCACTTCAAAAATGTAGAGGCAGGGCAGCGTTAGTATTCCAAGCTCCCTAAAGGCGTCTCTACATGATTCCCTGGGTTTTAATTTTGAAATGATTCTTACTGCCTTTTTCTGCAATCGAAAGACCCTCTCAAGTCTGTGATTTGCGCAGCCACCCCAGACACATATTCCATAAGAAATATGGGGGTAGATAAGGCCAAAATAGGCCATGAGCAGTACTTCCTGGGAGCAAAATTTTGATAAGTTACGCAATGCAAAAATACCAGAAGAAACTCTGGCACATACGTAATCTACATGGTCTTCCCAGGTAAGACCTTTATCAATGTGCATTCCCAAAACTTTGTGGAATCAGTTTCCTCTAGGAGGTCTTCATCCACCATTACTGCAAGAGGCAGGTTTGATTCCCGCTGCCGGAGGCAAAATTCCATTACTTTTGATTTAGAGTTGTTTGTTCTCAGATTTATTTTGGAAAACATTTGAATGCACGAGTTGAGATCAATGAAAGCTTTAATTTCCAAATCTTGTTTTGAAAGGGATTTGACGTAGATAGTAGTGTCATCTGCGTACTGGATCACCTCTCCATTCTGAATTGATGAACCAGTTTGATTTACATACAACAAAAATAGAACAGGTCCCAAGATGGATCCCTGAGGGACACCTTGAACCATCTCTTCTTTCATAATCATAACCTAATAATAATCATAATAATAATAATCATAATAATCATTATAATCATTCTTTCATAATCATAACCTAAATACTTGTAAACGTATTAATCAAACTGGTTGGGTAGTTTAGTAATTTTAATGCTCGCTTTTGAATACAAAGGTAGCCGGTTTAATGCTAAGAATAGTTAGTAGCATTTTCGATTCTGGACCTAGTTGACAATCATGGTCATTGAGTCAACGTTTTATAGTAGGCCTATCACTCAACTTTAGGACGAAGGTTGGACAATAAAAAAACAAGTGATTTTGACCACCCCCCATCAAAACGTAAAAAAGTTTCAGACGTAGAAAGACACTATAAATAAAAAATTATAATAAAATCTTTGTCCAAATTTACTAAAATGTAAGTGATTTTTTGTAATCAATCTCAAATCTTGGGGCAGTTTATTCTTGGGATTTTGTCTCCTTGGTCCCTAGAGAACAGAATTGTTAATTTTTTACTCGCTTTCTCCCTTTTCTATCATTTAAACGATTTAATATTAATATTAATCCCGGGTGAAAAGTACCATTAACATAATCATCAAATAAAACACCGGTCCCAACATTTTTCAACCCCGCTGCGAAGTGGACCCATAACAACTCAAAGGACTCTTTAGCACTACATCATTGTGTAATCCTGCTCTGAGCCTCTCTCCCTCCCCTCCCCCCCCCTCCCCGTACCCTAGACTCTCTCGGTGGAAGGGTGGAGGGGGGAATGTCAGAGGTTACCGGGGAAACTTTGTTGTTCCATTTCTCAAACAGGTTGTTCGATATCGTGTAATGTTATAACGTGTTGAATAGGTTTCTGATGTATTCAATTTCGGGGCTATAAGCAGGGAATTTATATTTTACCCAATGATGCAGAATATTTAAGAAAGAAACACTCACAGTTTGGCAAATTGAAAGACGTAACCCTATAAAAAAATGTCTCCTCGATGAATAGAAGAGGTGACGTTTGGATTGAGAATGCAAATCAAATTTGTATGTTACTGAAACGTTGTACTTTTTTAAGATATACTTATTTATATTTGTTTCAACGATACCCAATATCTTCATCAATTTATTGCCATTTGTCCTAATTATTGAGAGGAATCATACTTTAAAAAAATTAAAACATCGTAGGGCTTATTAGTGCAATGTTAAAACCGAGTTTAAGTAAAGTGTTATTTAAGTTTTACATTGTGGTAATATTGTAATTGCACTGTTGAGTATAGGCCTACCAAATTCTAAATTAATTTTTAGTTTGAAGTCCAATAGAAACCCGATCCCATAATCATTCGTATTCCTCTGCTATTGTTTAAATTTAATAGCATCAGGAGATCAAACTTATGTTATGTTTTCTCCGCTCACTATAGTAAGATGGACAAAAATCTGTGTCCCCCCTCACTCCCTCACGCCCTGTAACGTTGTCATTTGTGGTTATGTTTACCATGTATATAAAATCAGTATACATCAGTAAAACCATGTGTATACCATACAGTATAAAAAATGTGTTTTATAATAAATCTGGCAACAATGCATCGACTCTCATCGGACTATTTTCGTGAATCCTACTATAGACCTCTACCTTTTTAAGACGAACTCGTTCGCTTCACTCGTTCGCCATACCAAACAGTGCTGTGTAAAAGATGTAACACATAGGTTTACACATACCATTATTTGCTGATTTTTGTTCAATTAAGTAGCTATAAAAAATCTCCATAAGGGTAACAAGAGACTTTTGAAGGGCTGATTTTTCCCAGCCATTTGACCAACTTCAATCGTCATGGCCAAGACACATTCAACAAAAAAATCAAAAATCCTTGGATGGAAAAAATATTTCTCCATAAAAACGGTGCTTGTCATAAGATCGTAACAAAAGTTAATATTGAGAGTATTTTGATCACCGTTTAATTTTACTGAAAAAACAAGATATTATTTTGGAAAATAAAATAAAATACACCAGAAATAAGGAGAGAGATGTTCAGCTGCTTTTATTCAGCAGTGACTGGGGAATAAAAGGAGGTCATAAACACGTGCTTTGTTGTAGTCTACGAGACATTTGCCCCTTTGTTGGACGGGGACTCGGTCCTTCACCCCTGGGCATTGCGGAATCTATTTTATGGAATAACATAAATTGTTTTATAGCTCACAGATATCAATTCTGACTCCGATTTATAAAAAAAAAACAATCAAAATAATTTTTATAAGGAAATTTTTGTACTATTTTAGAAAAATAAAATCTGTTTAAATACAATATTTGTTGAAGAGTGTCTGTAACCAATATAACATTATTTTACCAAACTAAAACAATCTAGAAATAATTATTTGTAAAAAAGGAGGTAAAAGAATATATTTTGTATAACCAGTGCTGAATGTTGTTAACAAACGTTAAATTAGTACATTAAAATACAGACAGCACACTAGTTATCTCGTTAAACCCGACCTACCAAGTGCACAAGTATAAAGATATATTTCATAAATAAAAATAAACGCAACATCTATACATTAAATTAAATAACATTGATAAGCTCAGAAATCGTAAGTTCTTATCAAAAATAATAAATGTATTTTTTTTAATATCTGCCCAAGACAATAAGATCCCGACATTGTTTTTTTAGTCTCTCAGATCTTATTACAACACTTCGAGCACCAATTGCGCTCCGCCTTAAACCTTTTTTAGACCATATAATTTCAAAATATAATATAGTTTTTCTTATTCTATTTTTTATTGTATAAGAATGGTTATTTTTCACCGTTGAATACAATGTACAGATTGTACAACAACTTGCCTCACTCAATCGACATTTTCAATGATTCTATTTTCTGTTTAAAAAAGCGTTAATTGTCAGCAAATATAGATTAACATACTTTTGTTCATTTTGTTCATTAATTATTTATATTTTATCAAACTTTAGATTATACTGTTTTCAGAGTAATATTATTGTTATTGTTGTAAACTAAATTGTTATTATGACTTGTTATTGGTTGAAACATTTATATTTTGTTACATGTTAATAATTTTATTTATGTTATTTTACTTCAGCAACTGCATTGATGGACTATATGTATAAGAAAAAGAACTCTAGTATGTTTTCTCTCTGTTAAATTTGTGTTACCTAGTTTTAATCCTATGTTGTAATTGGCTCCGGCTGTATTGTATCTTTGTAAAAATAGAATGAATAAATAAATAAATTTAATTTCCTCTTATTTAGTTTAATTGTTCAAAATTACGAATCTACCAGCTAAAATAAATGTCTGTAAGATGATTACTTGAAACAAAACAAAAAAATTATTACTTTAAATCTACTTAAACTGTCGTTAAAATTCGTCAGCCGGTTAGGTGTCCCTTTTCAAGTAAAACTTGTAGCTGTTCTTTGCAGTCATTGTTTTGTGGATTTGACGGATTCGGATGACGATTTTCCCCCGTCACCAACAGAGCTGCAATCTGTCAATGACGTCACCAGTGTCATGCTCATCATACGCCATCATTCCGCTAAAACTGGTGACAACCCGTGATGTTTGTCTCAGTCGCTTAGTCTTTTTTCAGCTTCACATTTTTAGTGCTAACACTATTTAAAAAGTTTTCGTTTCAATTTTGTACTTTTCTGAGTTTGTATATAGCATTTGCACAGGGTGTTAAGGAAGTGAGAATTGATTTTATTCGTAATTTCTCAATGATGTTGAAAAATTTAATTACTAATATCAAGAATATTTCTTATGGTTTCGAAGATGTATTTGTTGCTTTGTTTCCTACCTATATTTTTTCTACGACCGTTTCTTTAAGGACAATGATTACAAGTAACATCCTGAAGGAGGTACAATATTCAAAAATATACATTACATACAGGAGTCATTTAGTAATACATGATCTAGACCAATAACATCTCGGCATTTGACAAAAGTAGTGTTGTCATAGAAAATACGCAAGTTTGTCCTAGATAAAGTAGTGTATGCCACGTCTGTATTCAGAACCAGCAGGCCACTCGTGAGATGTTTATTACATTTGCTTCGCTTTTGTTCTAACTTAAATCCCACTCGTTAAAGGCATTCATATAGGCCTACAAACGTTGCTTAAATTACTATCCCCATTTAAAAATGTATGTGCGGTCGAAAGACAGAATTATTATTTCCCTTCACAGGACAAACTCCCTCACTACAGTTTTAAATCCCCAATTCTTTTTCTTAAACAGTTGTTATTTTATTTATTCCATTGAAGTTCAAATCATATAAAAGCACTGATGGTCATGTTACTTCTTCCAATTGCCATTGCAAGTGCTTCGTTTTAGGCCCCTCCTATTCGGGTGTTTTTATCGTGGCCACAAAAACGCGCAACGACTGGACACATTTGATTCTAATGGCACTGGCTTTACAAGCAACTTTGTCGGGTTTTTTATAAAAAAAATATAATTTCACATAACCAAAATGGCACAACAAAGTCGCGACCTAACTCAGGTACAGAAGGGGCATTACAAATATAACGTAGAAGTATTCGTTTACAAAAAGCAAAACAATTGAATAAAATTATATGAGACATTAAACAGGTAAGATTTTGCCAATTCAGTGATTTTGATTGGTTGGGTTCTAGGTAATGGGAGGAACTGAAAAAATTGGGTGATTTAAATCCGCAATTTGACCTCAGTTTAATGTTGAACGGATTATATTATTATATAGAATTAAAAGTATACAATATACTATCTATCTCGGAATTATTTTGGTGATTATAAGTGAGCAACGAAACTGCTACAATTTTTCTAAATAGAAATTTATATTTTCCCTGTGTTTGAATACTTACGTCCTCAATGACGTTTTATCCTAATGGAATTTAAATAGGTCACCATAAATCCACTGGTAAATTATACACAGTACTCCGGCGTGATGACGGCCTTACTAAGTTTCCTTAGCAAGTTTTTCCTGTTGTCAAATTGAAGCCAGAACGTGGCCCAGTTTAGGCCCGCGGGTGCCCCGGTACGGCGCGCTAGTTACGGACAGTTTATTGATATTTTACGTCAGACTCCGGCCGCTTTATTTCTTTCAGCGTAGAAACGAATGAGTTTTCGATCATTCCGTCCTACTCTGAGCACGGCACGTTAAGGGTGCGCTCTACCTCGGCGTCAAAATCGTCGAGCGAGACTGTTAACTGCAGCTATACGCGGAAACTCTTATTTTGGAAAATATATGACGGGTGATTTTAATTTTTGTTACTTTAATGCTTTTTTTGGTTTCAGTGCGAAATCGATCGGTGGTCTAATAACGATGTTTTTTAAATTGCAGACCTTTCGCATCTCCCTTCTTGCATCGTTATCTATAAACTTTTTACCAATCTTATTGCAGATTCTTGTTCTTAAGATTATATTGTACTCGTGCATCGTCTTATTTTTTCTTAAAAAATTGTTTTTAATACATTAAAACTTGATACAAAAACGCTTATTTCAACATTATTAGCAAGCACCCTGCTAAGTAATTTAAATTAATATCGAAATTTTAAGACGATAGCGGAGTACAAAATTATATTACGAAAAGAATGACACCAAAATATTTTAAATCGGTTTACAACTGGGGCGACAAACACGGAGATTCTAAACCCTTGCATCCGCGCGCGGCAGATGGGTAGAGCGCACCCTTAAGGCTGTGGTCTACCCCTGGCGCGCACCCAAATGCAAGGGTTTTTTAGAATCGTGTTATATTCTGCCAAATGAAGCCTAGAGCTATAAATAAGGTGTCATATAAAAGAAGAACAACGGTACTAGTTTTCGTCTGTTACAGTTTTGTAATTAGTTCATTAAAACCAATAGAAAACTTCAGTTAAAAATCTAGAAAAACAGATGATTTTAGACCGGTATAGCTGAAATTAGAAATTTTATTTTAAAATTCTAAAAAGATAGCCGACTAGATCCTTTTTTCTACTTTTAGAAAAATTTAAGAGCCAATCTCTATCTTAATTGGTTATTTTTTAAACACGATCCCCGTAAACCTCTGCATCTATAAAACTCAAAAACAGATAATTTTACACAATTATAACTGAAATTAGAAATTTTATTTAAAAATTCTAAAAAGATAGCCGACGAGTTTTTTTGTACTTTTAGAAAAAGTTAAGAGTCAATCTATATCTTAATTGGTTAATTCTGAAACACGATCCCCGTAAACCTCTGCAGCCATCAAACTTGCCTAGCGCTACGGCCGCGATGCGGCATATTCGGCATTGTTTTTTTTTTTTTTTTTTTTTTTTTTTTTTGGTTGGGGTAGACCGCAGCCTTAAAAGACGCCTATTACTTATTGGCTTTACCTGTCGTATCGATAGTTCATGTTTCCAACCCTTTCAAAATGGAGGAGGTAATATTTTTAAAGTGCAATAATTGGTTTGTAAGTAAATAATAATTATTTCATTTGATTATAACGTGTCAAAACAGGTAGTAGCGATGTCTGTATCAGCTAGACAATATACTAAAATCCAACAAATTTCAAAATTTCGTGAGGGGATTGTAGAAAATCGCCGGGATTTATTTTTAGTTTTCGTTGGCCCTCAGAGAATCACCTTACAGGCTTTTAACAACAATTAACAGGTATTTGATTGGTATTGGAAAAAATTGCAATGATATACGACGTTTGAAAATCAATTTTGCAATTTCAATGAGGAGTGCATAATGTTCAGTTTGTGGTCTTTTTCATCGTTCACATTGCAATACAGATTTTTCAACATCCATCTACCACCCTCAATTGTTGCTTGTTGTTTTAGAAAATTCAACCGTCATTAATTGTATTATTCTCGTTTTGACCAGTAGAATTTCGACCATTCGCCAATGTTCGGATGATTCGTAGGCTTTCTGCTTATTTACAGAGGCAGGAGTTTGTAGCGTCATCATCGGATTCAACTACCCCACATTTAATTAATCAAAAGTACTATCATCAATTTTAAACAAATCCAAATGGTTTGTAGCGAATATTTAGTACAATTACGCTAGAACCGCTAGACACATAAAACTAGTGAATACAAAAAAAATTTGCTAAAACACGCATTTTTTTCAAGAAAAAAATTACATTTAGTTTTTGTAAAATATATCACAAATTTTTAAAAGTGTCTAATTAATTTTAAAAGTATCTAATTTATATAGTTCCTAGCTTATTCAGTTACAAAGGGGTTTTATATTTTGGAATATAAAATAAACTTGTTTACGAGAACTCGTTGTGTCTGGACCTTTGGGTTATATGACTAATCATAAAAACTTCTTGCGCTATTTGTCTTTTTTCCCAAAGTTTTGAAAGTAACAAATCTCTAAATTTTAAGCTTTTTGGGAGAAATATGGCTTTATTCGTATCAACCTGTCCTAGCGCAGAACATTTTATGTACAATGGCTTATCTAACACCAAGGTAGTTAGTTTCTATAAGAAGACATTGCCTTTGTATTACTAGAATTTTTTTAATTATAATTTCCTTGTGACGTAAAGCTTACAGCGAGTCAATTTGTATGAGATAAAATAATAAAGCTTAAAGGAAAATTTTTCGCTCATCACAGAATTTCTCGAGTTGTAGCAATTTTCATCCCGCTATACCAAATCGTAATAAGAAACATATTATAAAAAAATATTTTGTTGAAATCCTTCAGTTTTGGCCCTAAGAGATTTTCCTAAGCTATTCTGTGTAAAATTGCTTTGATGAGAAGTATGATTACAAACGGATGATTTACAGTCGAGGTAGTTAAGGAAAATTAAATTTAAAACTCATTAGTGTACCCAACATTTGTTATCAGACATTTAACAACTTTTAAATTTGCCTCTTACCCGACAGCGTGCTGCTTGATTATGGCATTTTGTTTCCACTGAGAGGCAAGTGGGCAGATCAAAAGAGGTTACCTCAAAATATACGCCCATACCTCGGGGTTTCCAGTGCAACGCACAAACACAGAAAGTGTTTTACACGCGGTGTTGCCAAGTGAATATTTACTAACAATTTTATGCGTTACTCTTTTGTGGCTTATCCGGAATTTAGATATCGTAATCGGGAAATTCCTTATCTGAAAGTAACAACTTGTACTGATATGACCCGCGTAGAATGTAATGTACCTTCTCTCTACACATTATTTTAAATGTATGCCTCGAGGATATCTTTTGGACAATGTTGTATTTTTACTAATGATTGAGTAAAAACCGACTTTGTTGAGCTTAGGACAACGTATACAGAACCAAATAAGTAGGGACCTTCTTATGAGGAAGTGAGAATGCCGCCCACGAAACACAAATAACACCACCAAGATGTAATTTTGATTTTAGGATTTTGCTGATTGCTTGAATGGAATCATATGGCCAGAGTTACACTGCAAAATTTTATTATTGTTTCAATTTTTTTATTTTATTATTATTTTTTAAAATAAATATGTTTATTTTGACAATTAGAAGGTAAAGATGTGGAAATTGAGAGAGGTACTCCTAGCGTCAGCTCTTTATTTTCCTCAGGTTTCCAGGGCAAAACTAAATTTTTTAACATGGGATATCCCTACTTATTTCTTTCTGTTTACATGGGTTTATAATCAGAAGGTATATCCACCTGTATAGCTTCTGATATACAATATTTTCAAGAAATGCATCGAAACATACGATAGGCCCATAGGTGTGAAACCCAATTTTATGATTGGAAGTAAGCGCACTCGAGTATTTTTATATACTATGTAAAATAATATAGGGATATTAAAATGTAACCCATTACTGTACTTATATTTAGCTTCAACTAGATGAAATTTTTTTTTCATTGATCACATAATCTTTTATAATAAATGAGTTAATTTAAGAGTCTAGAGAAAAATTACAGAACGGAACTTGCACGTTTTGTTGACAATGGATTTCTTATGGCCCCTGGATCGTAGGAAAAATGTGATATCCCACGGAAAATGTCTAATAGATTCGTAAAATGAAAATTAAACTTATTTAGACCAATCTTACACGTTATTTTATCAATTTGGTGACTGCTCCTAGTGATCCATGTCCTACATTAAAATTTAACACCACACAAAATAGTTTTAGTAAATAAGGCAGACAAATCCAATTCAACAAGACAATTATACAAACAAGGAATTATTTTTTTTTAATCTGTTTTATTATCCTGGATTTGGTAATTCCAACAAAATGAACTATTATTGTTGTACTGTATAAAGAAATTGAAAAATTTATCAGTTTTAATTTATGTCGTTAGGGTTTCATAAATTATGAGAACGTTGAAACTCATAATACATCACAAAAACCTCTTCAGAAAAATCATCATAAAAGTTAGCTGTCATTTCTGACGTTCTGTTCGCAATTTCTTTTATAAAATCAAGATACCAATACTATAATTTTGTAATATTTAAGTTAGTGTACGTCTACGTTGAACGTTAAAACGTCATTTTTTATTCTTAAAAAATAGCGCAATGAACAATAATAGCCTACTTCGCTAGTTCAATACGTACTGTTTTTGTTACTCGATTTCACCAAACTCAGAACAAGAAAAACTTAAATTAAAATTTCTAAATAAATAATAATTTTATTGTTCTACTCTCTATGAACTACGAGAGTGTTTACTTCATTAACATTCCTATCTTTTCTCTTTTGGTAACCTTAATTATAGCGTGGTCCAATAAAATTTTAATAACAGTACATCTTTGTCAGGAGAGCATTAACCATTTTACAATCAAAACAATTTCAAAGATTAATCCATTTTCTAAATTACCCCTATCGTACTAAATTGAACGCAAAAACCACTCATAAAGAATTCACGCAGTGCCAGCACGCCACACAAATTCCTTTGTTCACAACAATAAACTCCTTTTCTTGCAAACAATTTATAAAACACCCACGTTCACTTGACAGTGTTGTTATTGTCCCTGGTATGTAATATAAGTAAATTAAATAAGGGGCATTCACGTTATTTCAGAGGGACAGGGGACCATAGCGGGGATCAATAAAGACGCCCATCCCTTACCAGGGGGGGGCGAGGGGGGCCACCACCCCCCCCCCAACAGCTAGCACTGCAGGCAGGCCAGTGTTGACAAACATGCTAGTCCGGCAACACCCGCGCGGTGAAAATGGTGTTTTGCTGTTGAAAAAGTGAAAAATTGGTGTTAAATCAATCTTTTTGTGTTATATCCATTATCTGTTGGTGGTAAACGAATCCATATTTAGTCCAGATTCGAAAAAGTATCGAATTACCCGGATGGATAAATTGGTTGGATTTTAATTGGAGGAGTTAAATTTTGGTTCTCGGTTGTAAGTAAATTAGTTGTAAAGTATATATAGTGATGTAATAAGGACAGTGGCGTAGTGGACTGCGCCATCGGTGTTTCAATCGATATACATGACGTAGCTAGCAGGCTATTGCTCTGGCTAGGTTAACCTATTTTGTTTAGGTTTAAATGTTTGACATTTGCTTTCTATTAAATTGAAAATAGGTAGTAAAACAATGCGAGAAAGCAATATTAAAAAAATATTTTACATTGACTCAGTTTTGGGGTTAACCTTCTTTGTTTTTTGACACTGACAAATTACAATTTTAAGTGTCAAAAATAGGCCTACGTTTTCAGTTATTATAATTACACACTTTTTACGCTCTGTGAGGTTCTGTTATTATATCACTTTAATTTAGTATTCTAGAAAGAGAGAGTTTTGCATATGTTTATTTCCAACGCTGCAATGCGTTTGGTTTAAAGAATATGTTCAATCTATCGTTTATAGCAAATTATGGTTAGTTAATTAATGAATACCTGTATTACATCCTGCAATAGCTTAATGTCTTTTCTTTTGATTTATCAGTGAAGAAACAAAACACTAAATCACTGTACACAATAGTAGTTTTCATCACTAGGAGCAAAAGTGGGTCTTTTTGGTGCGTAATCGTGTTTTAAAAACGAGGCGCAGCCGAGTTTTTAAAAACGATTAAGCATCAAAAAGACACTTTTGCTCCGAGTGATGAACAACGTTTTTTATCATAATGCGAAATTAGACTTTTGATCTTTAAAAATATTAACTATTAAGATGTATTTTCGAGGTTATATTTACAAAGTTAGTAATATGCAGTGTTTACATTTATGTTATTTACAGACAATACTCTTTATAACGTTTGAATTTCAAAATTCTGCTCCTCAACCTTAATAAATGAATAATAATATACATAGCAAACAGCTGACTTTTCAGTACTAGGACCTAAAAAATTCTCCAGATGATTTTTCAGTCCTAGGACATTAAAGAATCTGTTTTGGTACAGTTGAGAGAACAAAAAACAGGCTGATTTCGTGCAGAATGATAAAAAGTATTTTATCAATTGCAACAATTAAATCATTATAATTAATGTTGGCAATAAATACCTAGTTATTACGAAATTACTTAAAACCACACAATTATAAGTATCGTAACTGTACCTAAAGCGTAATTATTATAGTGAGATAGAAAGGTCTTAAAGTTTTATTCTAAAATGGGTTTTTTTTTAAATCTACTTGTTAAAACACATACCTGTCTTTTCGATGAGACTAAGTAACTGGAGAACGGCTAGAAAAATAAAATTTACTATTACAACTAAAAACAAGGATAGTTGATTTTTCATTCGAAGATTACTTGAACTGCAATGAACAAAATATTCAAACTTAAGACCCCTAGGCCTACATTTGTAGCTTCAATAGTGTGATCTAATAATATAACCTATGACCTGTATTAGATAAAGTAAAATTTACTAATACTACTAAAACTGTTAATAGTAAAATAGTAAATTTAGTTTTAATAATCATTTAACATGGTAATCTAAGTGATGTTATAACAATTTGACCGTGCGCGAAAGAAGGGCAAGGATGACGAAATGTCTACTGATTTTGAATCATCAAACAGCGTGTTCAACTAAAATAGTCTAAATAACAACCCTGATAAAATTCCAACGTTTGTAAAAGATATCGCCATTAGAGATTTCCACAAATCATGATTCATGACAACAATCAGATTTGACAAAGGCTAGCAGCGTTCTGCGTTCTCTTGGCCTTTGATGTACGAGTCAACTTTGAAGTCTCAAGATGTCTGGCGACACGACATCTTTCATCAGATAGCCTTTGAAACCCGTCTTTACTCAAGCCAAAACTATGTTTGTACTCTCTTGATTAAAAGTATTGAGTCGAGGATTAATAAAAGTCTTGCTCCATCTTAATCTCTTAGTATTTACTTTTCTTGTTCGCCAAAGACTTGCTGAAAATTATTTTCATAAAATCCTTGATTAAAATGAAAGAGGTTTTGTCATCAACTTATGGAAACTGTGAACTGAACTATACAAGAAAGTTTAAGGTTTCGTAGGCTACAAAAAGTTTTGTACAAACTAGTGAAGGGCTTGGTACAGTCTACTACCGCTGTCTCGAAATAATAATAACTAGAAATCGCCTCCTGATCGAAATTCGATCAAAATTTCAGTTGATCTGGACCCAAGAAGCTTAAAAACATTTTAGGCCCATTCTATACGGACCGATTGTCGGCGGCGGATCTGCTCATGCGAAATCTGCCGTCCGCCGGCCATTCTATACGAGCGGTTAATCGGCGCAACAGTGTTGCCAACCATTCAGTTAATGTAAAAAAATACAGCATTAAGTAGCATTTATATCTGACCTTGCTAAAATTGTTTCCACTTATATTATCATGCTTTACAAATTATGTAACACAAGAAAATACTAAATTGCGATCAATTAAAATTATAAAATTACAAAAACATAAATATTGTACAAACATACGACATCACAATTCAAATTAGAAAGGAAAAAGTCTTTTTCCAATTAAGTTATGACGTATTTATGTTTTAAAAAAATGATTTTAAATGATTTCAGTGTTTCCAAAATACTGAATATATTTCAAAATTTATAATAAAAAGGGTTAATGTATGGCCACAAACTCCTACAAAACATACTAAAATACAAGATTGGTCAATATTCGATGATTATTTTTTTAGAGAGAAATAAAGGTAGATGACTAAATAATACAATTAACTTTAAGAAAGAAAATAATAGATATAGGTAGGCTTATCTATATATTAATACGCAAGCATGTTTCATTTCCTCCTTTTTTCTCAGCTCGTGTGCATCGTAGGAGAAAACTGCGCATACCGTTAGAAAGGTATTGTCCTGTAGATGAGCAGAATCCCATTTTAATTTTAATTGATCCCCAGGGCTATGCCCTACAGGCTTTCAAATTTTCAATGTTAATCTTATGGAAGAAGGGTAACTGATTTAATAATTTGACAGCTCTTGTGATAACAAATGCTAACAAATCAGGAAGGAAGAACAGATGTTTCAGTTATAAAGCATTTTAAATCGAATTGGCTCAAGATGAACTGAGTTTTTGGTCGAATTTCGACCAGTGGGCGATCTCTAGTATACCTATAAATAATTGAAAGGGCCTGATACATTTTGACCAGTAGGCCTATTATGTAACAACTTGACATGGCCTTTGAACTGTATAATCGTCGGTAGAGGCCTATAGTAATCATTTAAACTTTTTTTGTCATGTAATCAGTAAGAAGTAACCAATTACACTAAAGTAGGCCTACCGGTATGTAACTGAAATGAATAACCTCTGCGTCATTGAGATAAATAGGCCTATAGTTGTATTTGTTTGTTTTCGTGAATAGTGAATGCGGGCAAAAACTAACTGTACATTGAATTTTTACCTCAATCCAACTTTGAGATTTTTAACCTTGTCTGCGTAATCTTTAGATGTCACCTCGTATAATTTATGATGTTTTTCAATTTCTAGAAAAATGAATTTTTCTTGTCAAACATGTTTTCTAAAAACAAAAACAAATAAACTGGAGAATGGTGAGGACAAAAAGGATCAGGAAAGGCAGTGGACAAGAAATGGCGAGAACGAGTGAGAAATTACGAGATTTGGCGTGAGGTTGCGAGATCAGCGGCGGAGCAGAATATACCGCGTCATAGCGCGTTAAAAATCTGCCCGTATAGAAGCTCCCATTTAAACTCCATTGTTCGGTAAAATATCAGCTGATCGACGCCGACAATCGGCGGCAGACAATCGGTCCGTATAGAATGGGCCTTAGAACTAAAACATCTGTTCTTCCTAATATTCTAGCAGTTGTTTTTACAACAGCTGTCTAATGATTCATTCAATTCTCCTTTCCCCATAAGATTAACATTGGAACTTTGAAAGCCTGTGGGGCGTAGCCCGGGAGCCCGATGTGAATTAGAATGTGATTCTGCTCATCTACAGTACTATACCTTTCTAACGGTATGCGCGGATTTATCCTATGATGCACACGAGCTGAGAAAAAAGGAGGAAATGAAACATGCTTGCAAATTAATATATAGATAATAATAATAAATTTTATTCCGCTGAAAAATTTACATTGTATGGGAATTTACAAAAAGTCTTTCTATCTGATTCACAATTTAAAACTCACAATTCCGGATTTTTCATCAAGATAATTCATTGTTAATTCATTTAATATTCTAAACTTTTTCAAGTCTTTCAATTAATTTTAATTGCTCTTTTCTTCTTTCTTTCTTCTCCTCGGTAACTAAATCCTCGGTAACTCTAATTATTTTTAACACACTTGTAAACACCTGTCAAAAACGTACATAACAGGAAGTATTTTTACGGTTATATTTTACCTATATAACTTGAAGGTATACAATGACAACCTCTATAACACGTAATTGAAATGGATGTAAATTTACTTTTTACCTCTTTAAGTCGTACTTTACCTCTATATATTCGAAGTTTTCTGTAAACCGAACCCAGGAGCACAGGTCGCAACGAGTCGTTGTCACCAACGGGTTAAACTACACAAAGAGCGATAAGCACATGTTAATGCTGCGGTCTACCCCAGCCAAAACAACAACAATGGCGCGTGCTGCCTCGCGGCCGTAGCGCTAGGCGAGTTTGATGGCTGCAGAGGTTTACGGGGATCGTGTTTTAAAATTAACCAATTAAGATAGAGATTGGCTGTTAACTTTTTCTAAAAGTAGAAAAAAGGATCTAGTCGGCTATCTTTTTAGAATTTTTAAATAAAATTTTTAATTTCAGTAATAACTGTCTAAAATCATCTGTTTTTTCTTGATTTTTAACTAAAGTTTTCTATTGGTTTTAATGAACTAACAACAAAGGTGTAATAGATTGAAATTAGTACCGTTATTCTTCTTTAATATGACACCCTATCTATAGCTCTAGGCTTCATTTGGCAGAAGATAACACAATTCTAAAAAAAACCTTGCATTTGGGTGCGCGCCAGGGGTAGACCGGAGCCCGGGACCACCCCGGTCTACCCCTGGCGCGCACCCAAATGCAAGGGTTTTTTTAGAATTGTGTTATCTTCTGCCAAATGAAGCCTAGAGCTATAGATAGGGTGTCATATTAAAGAAGAATAACGGTACTAATTTCAATCTATTACACCTTTGTTGTTAGTTCATTAAAACCAATAGAAAACTTCAGTTAAAAATCGAGAAAAAACAGATGATTTTAGACAGTTATAGCTGAAATTAGAAATTTTATTTTAAAATTCTAAAAAGATAGCCGACTAGATCTTTTTTTCTACTTTTAGAAAAGGTTAACTGCCAATCTCTATCTTAATCGGTTAATTCTGAAACACGATCCCCGTAAACCTCTGCAGCCATCAAACTCGCCTAGCGCTACGACCGCGAGGCGGCATTCGGCATTGTTGTTGTTTTGGCTGGGGTAGACCGCAGCCTTAAGTTTTTGCCCCTTGTTGATTTGCGCCATTTCACCCACGATACCCGCCGTTTCCTTAGCAAACATCCCACACTTTACCTTCGTTTCGATTAAAACAGCTCAAAAAAACAACACAAAACAAAAAAACACACTTTGATTTTATGGTCTTTGATAGGTTATTGAAATTGGTTACATAGCAACGTCGGATAGCTTTGGTAGAATGGCTAATACCAGTTGAGAAAGTGTAAACAAAGGACTGGATACCAAGGAAACGGAGGGAATTGTGGGTAAAATGGCGAAAATCAACAGCGGACAAACTTCCCTATCCTTGCAGCAAACTATATCTAGTTTAACCTCGTTTATTGGCAGATTCTAGCATGTGTCAGCTGTTATTACCCTATACTGCATGTTATTGTCTCTGTAGGTCGAATTCAATATAGTAATTACCTTTTTAACTCGTACTATTTCCAAGTATAAAAATACATAACTCTAATAAATATCATATTCATGTCAATTTTGAGTTAGCGATGGTTGGCTGTATTTGTACAGTTTTTGAGATGAATTATTAAACAAAAATAATGTCTTCTATTTTAATAATGAGTGTCTTTAATAACAGATCGATATGCCTTTTTTCTGAAAGAGTTCAATCACATACGAACCTCTTTTACAATGGAACAGCTAAATTTTAAATTAACGTTAAACCCATCCATTGTGAAAGCACAATCAGTTTTGTTTGAAAGCCTTTCATGATCGCTTACCCATCGTTTCACATCTCATTATTTATTCAATCGCAGCTGTTAGTGCTCGGACTTTTCAAATCACACTGAAAATTACTTTCTTGTCACTGCAGTTATTCTCCTAACAAACATTACTGGAGTTAATGTTCCATTAAAAAACTACAATAATTATTTTTAAGCATTTTTTTTTTTTTTATTAATAGTCATTATCTTCAGGATTGTCGATAACCGAAGAGGAATAAGCTACTATAATTCCGATTTATTAGTGTAAAGCATGTGGTGAAATGGAGAGAATTTGTTAAGAAAATCATAGGTAAAACGATGATAGATTTTTGTTTCCCGAAAAAAAATTATTCTCTTCTTGTTTACTTATTCTTTGAAAATGCTGTACCGTAATTGTTCATAATAGTAAAATAATTCGTAATTTTTTGTAGCTGAGCATTATTGTAAAGGAATGAAATGAGATGCAACCAAATTTTATCAGGCGTATTGTTGGTAATGTACCCTAACCGTTCACTAATTTTATTTAAGAAAAATTTACGGGAGATTCTTGTCAAAAAATAATTTCTGGACAACCAAGTAAAGTACAGAAGTAGCAAGTAGCTAACAGTCCATAACATAATGTTAACCACAACACAAAAACTATAAACATACGAGAACCATTGAGAATCAATCCCTAAATATGATTTTTAAGTCTACAAGTTACACTGAACTTTTGCGATGTTAACTCATTAGTGGTCGTGCTGTGTACATAAAACACTGTCGACTCAGCGAGCCCATACAAGTCCAATCCCGTTTAACCCTTATTAGACGTCGAAAATGTAATCTTATTCTGAGAAGCACTATAAACACGAGATTGTTTACCTGTCTTGCGTTTTAATAAACAATAGTGGATGGTAAACAATAAACAATTTTAATAAAATACCTACAATTGTGATCTCATGTTTCACGTGAATTCGAAATAAAACTTGGCCGACCCATTTATAAAAAGAGTCAACGAGTTGGAATTGTTTTAAAAACACTTCGAAACTTTTCAAGATAAAAGTTTGTGACTTGTTTGATCCAATGAGGTGTCAATTGTACACCTTCTCGGGATCACTCCTTTCCTCTGTCTACGACAACAATCTGGGGAACAGCCCTTATTAGCTCATTTTATTTGATAACTAATATTTTTTTGGAATTCTTTAGCAATACTTAATAAGGTTGTGGAATCTTTCTGTAATTGGGTAATACTTTAAAACGTCTGAATATGAAAATATTTCATTCTGGAATTCACCTATTACAGTTAAAGAAAACTGTGATCACTGCGAAATTTCAATTCCAAATTGATTTTAAAATTCATACAAGTCTTTGAATTTGTTGGAGGAATTTTTACCAGGCTCCAAATGTTGTAATGTTACGTAAAAAATCCGAATAACACAGACAGAAAGTTTTAAAATCAAGTCTTATTGTATAAAAAGTTATAACAGAATGTTCTTGATACAACACAAATAGATTATATTACGAAGTATTTACGATCGTTTGTTTTGCTGAGATAAAATCTTAATATATACTGTATGTAGCAAGGTGTTATTATTGTCAGTAGAGATATTAACTTATCCTACAGAACATTGGCAATCCTCTTTCCTAGACTAAAAATATCCAAAGTTTTGAAGATTTAATCCTATACTATATCGTTCTATATATTAATGCAAGGGGCCGGGCACTGTGTTCGGGACACAATGCCCTAAAATACGGGCATAATAAGAGCAGTGTCTGAGGCGATGTATTTTCCACTATCTCAAAATCTAGCGGGTATATTGTGCTTAAACTTTACATTTGTTTGTGTTTTCGTACAAAAATAAATTTAGAAACATCCTCAACCTCAGCAAAAATCTGTTTTTGTCCAAAAATTTGTATGCGTTTGCAATTCAAGGCAATGAAATAACAATGAAAGGTCAACAAAAATAAAAGAATGCTTCTTTCAAGCTTTAGAAGCTGCTTCTAGATACATTGCCTTCAAGCATTGGTTTGAAACAGCTGTCACCTGTGAAAACGTATAGTTGGCGCAAACTCCAAAGCCTAATTACTATGACACGGTAACAAAAGTGAATTGAAACCAACAAGCAAAGTTTGGTTAGCATTTTACCTAAGAACAAATTTATACACAATGTAAAATGATTTTTTCTGTTTCAAAGTAAAACGCAATAAAGAGAGCTTGAGGTTAAATTGCTTCCGTGCCGCTGGTCGCCAGCCCGGTATAACTAGGTTACGGTTGGCGTTGCGTTGGTGTCTGGACTTGACAAACACTGTTTGCACAATGTTGTTAATAAAAACGCCAATTTATAATTTTGGAGAAGGCATTGGTTTAAGAGGTAACGAAAACAAGGTTTAAAAATTACAAAATTGTTTCTCTCGTGCGATGAGAATACGATTAGGCCTAATTGCTGAACTACCTTCGATAACAGACAAAAAAATCTTTTCAAAAAGTATTATATGAGTCATTTTTATGTCAAAATAAAATGTTCTCTTCCATAAACGATTGCTATGGAAGCTATTTTCAGTCAATTGGGATAACTCAGATTTTTAATCAATTAAAACGTTTCAACCTTTTTTGTTTATAATTTAATTGTTTTATTTATCTACTGATTTTCGGACATAGATGGGGCCATATTATGTGTAAAAGTCAAACAGTAGTATTTAAAGTTGTTTCTATCAATAAAATCGTAAATAATATTCATCTGGAGTTTTATAAAATAATAGTTATTATTATGCTTGTAAAAAAGGAAAAGTAGGAACCTTTTCCAGAGCAAGTTTTTTTATAAGTTTATATTGGTTTAGGATATCAATTAAAAACTTCACGTGGCAAAACATTTAACAGTCTCCGGTTTGTTTCCATCATTAACTCAGAATTATTCAACATATTCCAATACAAATCCTAAAGTGAGTCGACGGCGTAATGGTTAGCGCGCCGGACTTCGGGACCATGACAGCGATGTCGTGGGTTCGAATCCGCGTTCTGCCAGTGACTTTTATCAGTACCTTTCACCTTGTACTGTAGCGGCTCACCCCCTTACTTTGTCTAATACGATCCACGTACAGATCAATAGTCTATGTGGACGGGGCAAAGTAAGACAAAAAGAGGCCTACCAACCTCTTTAAAAGAATATATAAAAATAAATACCGCAGTTGCTACAAGTGCCCTCGCTCCATTCCATCTCTAAGCCCTAGACACTTATTTATTCAGGGACAAGCCCTTTTAAAGCCACTGCTGACCTACATGAAAAGGTCATGCTTTGAAAATGAAGGAGGGTTTTCCTAGAATTCCAAGTTCGTAAATGGAAGCTTCAACGTTATAGCTTAAATAAAAGGTTTCTTGAAATTTCGAAATATTTAAACAATCGTAGAAAATTGTTGGCATTTATCTAATATCAATTTTACCAAAGGACAGTTAGGTAAAAGACCTTATATTTTGATTAAATAACACAAAATCATTTCCATTTATTATCTATTTCCTCTAGGAAAATATATTCCATGTGGCATAGAATAACACATTCATTAATGCTGTAGTTTTTTGTCAAGTATCTTAATTATACAAGGTGAGATAGACTACCCGTAAACAAAGTCTATAAGCTACATAAAATGAGCTAAATCATTCGTTACAATTTAAACCAATCTCATTCATCGATAAAGAATGTTAATATTATTTTCAAATTTATCAGACAGGATTCAAGAGATATTTTTAAGCTGGGGGTACCGTTTTTCATAAAATTTTAAATGTAACGAAATAACGAATGAGACATAATTTATTTATAAGCTCTGTAAAAATATTGTGGTAAAATCAAAATTAATTTATTTACAATGAGTGTAAAAATGGTGGCGATTTTAGTGTCTAAAATCAAAATTAACGGAATGCCCTGTAATTCGTTATCAAATTATAAAAGTTAATATGAAATCAACCGTATTCATTTGTTAACTCCCCATATGTTGATCACATATATGAGAAAAACCATGCAGAAAAACATTCAAATGATATTATGTAAATTATGGACGGTTGATAATATTTAAATGTTGTCGTACACAACATTTCAATGATATAGCCGCATTATTTCCTTAATATTTCCACAATATTTCCTTCGCTTCATGATAAATGGTTACAGAATTTTTAAAGATCGGTTTTGTTGGTATTTTGAAAATGTTTATAATTCATAATTATTTGAAATGCAATTAATGTATAAAGAATACGAAAAAAAAATATTAAACCATGCTTATAACCACTCTCTGAGCCTTTTTAAGTCCTGGCGAATTGGCTAGTGATGAATAAAAGATGAGTCCACATGATGAATGACACTTTTCATGAAGCTCATGTTGACCAAAACTGATCGTTTCCTAAATTACAGAAAAACTAATGCTGTTTTTATGGGACCGAATGTTTCTTTAAGGTTTTTAAATCTTTTGTTGGGGTTGAAACATTTATAAATTTAAAGGAGTTGAAGATTTTGAGAAATAAAATGAGCTCCTTTCATTTAATCAAAACCTCGCCATGGAGTCGTCTTTTTAAGCCTAAAAATCAGAATAAAATACTGGATTCATCATCTTTCATATATTTTTTTAAATGTTTTAATTTGAAAGATGAAATAAAAATAGTTTTGGAGTATCCTGTGATTAAGCATTAATGCAGTAAATTTAAATATAAATTTAAAACATATTTTATATCATAACGTAAAACTACCGGTTATGTTAGCTAAAACAGTTTGACTGACTTACGATCAATTTTAAGAAGGAATCCTTTTTTTTTAATAATACTAGTTACCCTGAAATGTCTACTACTACTTCTACCATTACTAGAGTCAGTACCATTACTAAAGGCTTCTACCATTACTAAAGGCTTTATAATTAAACCACTAGCTTTTTCCCGCGGCTTCACCCGCGATACTCGCTGTGAGGTTTAGCTCGTTCGCTACGCTCACTCGTCACAATTCTATAAATCCTCTAGTTCTCAATAATTTATATGAGAACATCTGTTTACAAAATTAATATTCCTTAATTAAATAATATGTTTCAATACAAAAATATTGCTTCCATAAGAATAACATGATAATTTTGAAGACGTAGGGTGGGGAGCCCTATGGAGGATATATATATGTATGTATATATATATATCCTATGTTACTTCTAGTACCTCCCAGAATATGCGCACAAAGTTTCATGATGATTCCTATGGTAGTTTTTGCGTGAAAGCGTAACAAACATTCACCCTTTCACATTTAATAGTAAGGATTGAGGAAATACTCTATGTGTTTACTTATTATCTATAACGTGTAATTTCATTATGTTACACTATATCCTGCAACATAACTAATTTCTATTGGTAAACAATTCTAATTAGTGAATATACGGTAGTAATTCCAAAACTAATTTCACACTCCCACATATAAATATAGAGTCATTAAGAACACCTGGAATACATTCACGTTTCTTGAATAACAATATTCCCAACACAATTAAATTCTTCTTCTTGAATTTCATACTAAAACAGTTTAATTAAAATTTGGTAATTACAGTCAAATGTTCCAGAACGCTCTGTTTCAAAGTTTGAGATTACCTTTGGCAGGAAGTTTCTTCCACTTTGTTTGCCTGACGTAACATCTTTGCTTAAAGTCTTATCTTTTTAAATAATCGCTATTTTAACATCGCCCTCAGTTTCATAAACTACGATGTACCTGCCTGGTTATAATGCTATTTTGAGCTCCCCAAAAAATTCGTCATAACGTCTAAGTGTGAAATATGCAGTTTATTGTAATAAAATTCATATTCATGAAATCATAAAAGTTTTAAAGCATCATATTAAACATTTATCATATCAAACAAACAATATACATATGTTATGAAGAACACTAGAGATCGCCGATTGGTATGAGTTCGACCAAAGATTTTCTTTATCTGGGACCTGTTTCATAAAAGACCTGTAATACAAGCCCTGTAATACAGGACTTGTAAAATAAAAAGTACAATTCCTGTAAAATCAGTTTCATAAAAACTATTCTACAATCATAAAATCACCTGTAAAATTTTTCCTGTGTTACAAGTAAATCCTAGGATTTTTGTTTACTTTCATTACTTTGATATGAATGCGTTGTGAGGTTAACTGAATTTTTAGGACATTTTTCATAACTTTTGACGAGTTTTAAATTTATTTAACTACATGGCATATTGATTTAATGTATAAATGTTTATAAAGTTGTCAATTGCTTGTTAAAAATGAATGACGTTGATTTTTATTCTTTTACGATAATTTTTCTGTTTCATAAAAAAGTGTGTCTTAGCGTTCCTGAATTTTATTATTAATTAATTAGTGTAGAACAAAATTTTAAGCTAAAAAAACTGTCAATTAATTATTTTGTCCCAAATAAATAATAAACGATTTCATAAATTGTATATATAATCCCTAGCAGCTTAACCTATATTTAGATCAATTTAGTTCATCGTAAAATCTTGGCAAATTCTATATTGCAGCACAGTTTAATGCAACTGCAACCATTTCAAATAAATTTGTGAAACTAATTCCATTTTATCCTTTTTCAATAATGTTTAGTCATAGCTTCGACCACAAAAACAACTTTAATATTTGAAAAATGTTGTTAAATTTCAGGTATTAAAACTTAAACGGCTTTTCTCATCTTTCCTACATTTAAATCACGTGATTCTTGCAAGTAAAAAAATAACGGGAGCAAATGACAGCAATTCAATAAAATCCAGAAACGACATGGTATGCGAACAAAATATTATCATTATTACAGGCTTTATTTTGTCTATTTACTTATGCACCTCCAATTTGCATATCTGCATACAAAATCCCACTATTTCATCGCAATAAGTTATACTTGTAAAAATTTTATGGTGGTTCCGACATGGATAAAATTTTATCAAATTTACAGGACCTGTAATACAGGCCAACATTTTTATGAAAAAAAAACCATTTCAAACTCTTGTAAAATGCACTTGTAATACAGGTAAATCCCCTGTAAATTGATATACAGTTGTAAAACTTTATGAAACATATGATTGTAACTTTTACCAATAATACAGGGAAGTTACCTGTAATACAAGTCCTGTAAGTTTTATGAAAAAGGCCCCTGAACTCAATTAATATTTTTTTTATTCTTCGACTGAAAAATCTGTTTCTCCTATTTCGCTCATTCATTATTAAAACAACTATCTTATGATTCAATCACTTACTCTTCATACCTACAGGACTATACCTTTCTACCGGTATGCTTGGATTTCTCCTACGATGCACACAAGCTGAGAAAAAGAGGAAACTGTCATCCTTGCCTAATAATATATAGAAGATTAAACAAGCTTTTGCTTTCACTCTTTTGCAAAAAGTCTCATCACGATTTCCAACTGAACGACCTCTTCAGACAGTAAATCCTAGATAAGCTTATCAGATCAAAGTTTTAAAGCTTCAATCCTCTGCCAAGATTGCGTTCAACCCCCGCCAAATGTGCAAAACAAATTCTATTCTCAAGCAAGGCTTGTGGTTTTACATTTTCCTATTTCTATGAAGAAAACATTTTTTAGCTCAATTTGAATTGTTATAATGAACTTCTACAGTTAACAGCTTTAAAAATATCTCAGGACGTTTTGTATTTTCAGTTTAGTCTATCTGAATGAGAATACGCATGTTTTGTATGGATTTTATTTAAAGATTTGCTTGGAAGAAAATAATATGTTTCGATATTTGGGGATATTTATTATTGTGTTTTATGGAGTTGATAAAGGAATAATCCTTAATGTTTTCCCAGTACAGTCGATTTGACAAATTGGTGTAAAAAATTGTAACATTCGATTTTACAACAACAGTTTGTGCTTGGAAGTGTATCTAACGTTACAGGAACTAATTTTTTATCACACAAATTAATAAACCATCAGATAAATTCAATAAGTCAAACTTAAGATTTAAATATAACCCTACTCTATTTACACAGACAAGATGTTTATGAGTTTATTACATTTTACTTGAATAACTGTTAACCTTTACCACTTATTTTTTCCCATAAATAACGTAGGCTAGATCTTTTTTTTATTTTTTACTAATTTATTATTATTTGAACTTTAACTGTACAGTATATTAATAATTAATATGTCTTTTAGTACAATTTTTTCTTTTCATCCACTTTTTACATTTTAGTTTAGCATATCCTGATATCGATCCAAACACTTTCTTAGTCTTTTATCTCGTCTTATTTACACCTCCCACTTTGAATGTTCCCATGGGTGGACCTGTCCCCAATTCCAAACCTTATTCCCTCCACACCTCTCCTAACTTTCTCCCCCTCCCTCATCCACCCCCCCCCCCCCCCCCCACCGGGGACGGTAGTGCTGTCCATGGCAGTTGCTGCGATTGAAATCGACCTGTCGTCAATTCGGCTGTGGATCTATAGTCAATTTGGGTCCCAAAATGACGTCAAATTATAATCGCATGGAAAAGAATATTGAAATAGATTAACGAAACGTCATGTTGAAACGTTGAATTTTTTCAACAAACAATACTAAATTTTCTATTTAATCTGACATTATTGATGGAACTTTTTAGCGCAGATATAGGGTGGTTAATACGATTAAAATTATACTTATAATTCTAATTTGCATTTGAATCAATGTAAGAAAAGACGAGTGTTTTATGAAATAAATATTATATCATTAAATTCCCTTCACATAATGATTTTGAGACATTGAGGTCCAGAATCCAATTGGTATTTTTTTTTATTTATTTATAATATATTTTTCAAAATATAAAATACTTTAATAACCTTTGTATGTGTAACAACAGTGGTACTCTAAGATCACTTCGACATTATCAGCTAAACATAAATATAGCATAAATGTACGCAGTGTCTAACATAAAAGAGGATTTCACCTAATTAAATGTTGTAAGATGAAACAACAAATCATATATAAAATGATTTTGTTTATATAAAATATTGAATGAGGGAAAAAATTATTAACAAGTGTGCCTAAAATATTGCTATAATACTCCCATTAAGAAATTATTTAAGTTCAAAATAATGGTTTTTTTACAATGTCATGTTCAAGAAAAAAAAAATAATACATTATTGCATGCATTTTAAGTTTGACATAACTTGAAAACTTTAAACCAATTCTATATGACTTGGCTCGATAAAATATCTATAACCTTAAGAAATTTTGTAAATCTAGCGAAGGAAAGAATATGAGCTGAGAATTGTTCCCAGAGTGAATGCGAACGACTGTTAAGTGAGTTAATCTGACAGAGAAACAAGTTGTAAAAACAAACTCACTGTCACTTAATAAATTTAGGCTTCGCGCTCCGTCAGTTGCAAACTTGTCACAGTCTAGCCAACAGTATAGACCATGGGCCGACAATATGAAACCCTCCCCCCCCCCCGTGGGAATTTATGACTTATACTTTTTTTTGTTGGTATTGCCTACTAGATTAAGAATTCGGTTGTTTGCCTTTTTTAAATTACAGCATATTCCAGAAAACCAAGAAAAGACGGCCTACGAGGAGTCAGACAAAATTTTTAATCAGCAGCATAGGTCGAGTTTGGTATCAAATTAAAGGTCTCACATAGCAGAGTACAATTCCGCAAACTAGACTTCAATAGGATGATCGAAACGGAAATGGCAGGCAAACAAAGTTTCCATTAAAATATATGGGTAAAACTTTAAAATGCAATAACTTTCTTTATACCCAACCTTTTAACGTCGGGTTTGCGGCATTGTACTCTACTAATTGGGACCTTTAATTTGATACCAAACATGACCTATGCTGCTATTTAAGAATTTTGTCTGACTCCTCATGGGCCATCCCCCTTAAGGGGTAAAAAAGTGTTAATGCCTTAAAAGAGTAGACATTTATGGCCATTATTGATATACCAAGTCTTGTAACTTTATCTATATTAGTAAAAAATATATTTCACCGTTCCGGGACTTTTCAACCACACTGTATATAAAACTAGTTATTTCACTTTTTCACCATAAATCTAAAAAAAAATTAATAATTATTTGGAAATATTTAAGTAGAGAGCTTTATAACGACCCATTAATTAATAAAATTGGCCAAGAAAACTGTTAGTATTTTCGGTCAAAAGATTTTTGAAACTGAATCATTTTAATGATGATAGTAGATTTTATATTTTTCATGGTTTTTTCGTATTTTTCGGGATATGCTGTAATTTTTAAGTGGCAAACACATAAAACCATAAAGTACATGTCAATACAAACACAAAAATGTATATGTCGAAAATTCCCACGGGGGGGGAGCATATGTTCACATCAGCCTTTGCTCTAGTACAGCAATAAAACGTGAAACATTTCCTACGTTAAAACAGTGTCGAGACTTGTTTTGTACGTTGAAATAAAGTGCCATTCAAATATAATCAGGGCATTTGTACTTATTCAGCTTATTGCAAATCTTTCCTAGCCTACAGATGACTTTTAAGACGTCTTTGGATGTGAAAAATTCTTAATGATCGTGTTAATGGATATTTATATGGTAATTTAAATATTTCTAACTATGTAACATATTTCGAGTCGATAAAATCAATGGTCATCAATAACTGATTTGTTTGATATTATCGGTTTTATATAAAGTGTTAACTCCCACTTCATTTTGAAAGTTTTCTCTAAACGCAAGTGAATAATAATACCAATTTATAATTGGTATTATTATAATTCCAATTTAAAAGTTATTCATTAATTTGAATATAATAATAACATTGACAAGACTAGTTATAACAGTAGTAGACCAATGATAAGAACAGTGATAAGAAACAATATTATTAGTTGTATAATAAGAGTTTTTTTTTTTTAATTTTAAGATTTTTATTTCCATTTACCAAAAGTCAAAAGGCTTCATAAAGCAAAGCACATCACATAGGCAGTAAAAAAATAGCTTAGCAATAAATTTGATAACATGACATGCTAATTACTTTTGAAATTGTATTCAAATTTAATCAACAATTAAAACGACTTATTCTTTCATAACAATTAATTGTTCTTTAACAATGTTTTAGATGTATAAACCGTAACATTCCTGAACGATGTTTAATAATAAAAATGGTTAAGACAAGTCTGTTCTAATACATACCTGCAGGTTTTATTGCAATATGAATATCAATAAAATTATCTTTAAAACTTTACTAGTAATTTTGTCAAATATGAAAGGTACAACATCGAAATGAACGTTCTAAAAAAAATCTTAATTAAAAATCCCTAATCGCCTCAATACTTCACTTATTGAAACCGTGCTATAAAACGTTACAACGCCTCAGATAAGACCGATTTCAATTTCGGAGTTATCATCCATAGAGCTTTAAACGCGGCGGTTTTATATCACGGCCTGTAAACATTATTGCTCTGTGGTGAATATGCGGCCCGGGCCGTGATATTCCTTGCTCTATGCTCCGCTCACACAATATTGCGTTTTGCTCTTTTGCCGCCTCCGCGTTTGGTTGTTTACGTTTTTTATTTGATTGTGGAACATCGCTTGTTTGCTGTTCAAATTTTATCACGCTCGTAAATAAATAGTGTCTTACTGATCTACGTTAGGTGGTGCAAGTTTAATTATATTGTTAGTTGAATTTAGACTTTGTAAAATTACATCATTTTGAGAGACTAGGCCCAAAAAATATATCATATAACCACAACTATTTTTGTGTGATGTAACAATGCAGTTTTAATCGTTATTGTAAATTTTTTTGGAGTCGTCTCTTAGTATTAAAAATAATATTTATGTTAAATTAGCTTATTAAAAATACTTCACATTATTTTAATATGCCTACTTTTACCTGTTTTGTCAGTTGTTGAAATTTTGCATATTTTTAGTTGCTTTAAGTATCAAAAATTCTTTAATCAGTCGATTGCCAGTCATGTTTTGAGAGCATTAGATTTACCCCTTATCCACAACAGCACATTTCGGAATCAAATCAAATCAAAGGATTACTTTGATACATAAAGACAATTACATAAGTAATAACTTTTGATTCATTTTATAAAATGGTATCAAGGCTGTTAGAGTAATAACATTGGTTCAGAATCGTTGCTATTTATTTAACAAATATTAATAATTAACTAGTTTGGACCTCTTTCTTTATTTGTTTTATAATTTAAAACTTTTTGACTCATTATGGTACAGTTCATACGGTGTCAACTTATCCATAAACTGGAACGGTATATTGAAAGTTGTCATTTTGATAAATTTTGTCGATTAAAAATATTTTTAATACCAAGAAAGCAATTCATAATTACTAATATAAAAGTGTCTAATAGAGTAGACAATAGTATTGAATTGTAAAAAGCCCCAGCTATGTCCCAGTTAAACGAACAAACCTAGTGTACTTAATCAGCCGTCTTGTCACCGATTTCTCACTCCTCCCGCCACTCCCTCGAAAACTACTTTGGGTTCCTCTTTGCTCCCCTTTCAGAAGAAAACTCTTTATGTGACAAGACGGAATCGTATCAATTGTCAAGATTTGTGCTCTATAAGTAATAAATGATCCTACGACTTCAATAGGCATTTCTTCTTTGTAGAACACTTGAGACTTAGGATCGGGTTTTATGTAATTTTATTCTAGAGAAAACTCGAACAATTTTTTTTATCAATTGTTTTTTTAAATCGATTTTAGAAACTACTGCGGATACTTTCAGTTTATTTATCAGTGATTAAGAAAACAAATGTACTAATATTTTTTTCATATTTTTGCAAATTTAATTATTTATTGATATACCTTTAAAAAGAACATATAATGTTAGGGGTGAAGAACACTTCATTGTGAATGAAATCAATAACCGTACACAACAATAAAAGCATTCAACAAAAATATATATGTAAAACACCAAGAATACACAATTGCTAAAGCAAAAAACACAATCTTACTACCTTGTTGTGTTTTAAGATCCATATTTTCCCTTTATTGTGGAATCTAATTTCAATTTCATATCTCTATCTCCTTATACTTTGTTTGTAGGCTATAAGGAACTCTTCCTATAATTTCAAACCGATTTTAAAGATTTTTGTGTCATCGGATGGAGCTCGGAGTGGAATTTTTGAGAACTTTGTTAAATATCCATTGAAAAAGGAATTTCTCTGCAAGCCCTTGAATCTCGTTACTTCCCCATTTGATCAATGTCAACTTATTTGATTACCAATTATTGACTTAATTATTTGTATTTTTAATCACATTACACCAACAAGAGCATCTTGAAACAATTTATTCATACCGAAGGGGTTATGTTAAACCATGGAGTATACTCTAGTTAACGAACTTCATTAGAAGAGTATAACAGTAAAAAGTATTTGTGAAGTTTAATTTTTATCAATCCAAATAAAATGCTCGATTTCGAGGAACGGGTACACTAGGGTTTTATTGATGTAAAATGCCAGCAATAAAATAAATAAGAGAAGTAAACTTAGAAAGGATTGCTTGACAGCAAGACAAAGGTCAGGCTCTCGATGGCATTTGGGATTGCGTGACCCAATGTTTCAATTTATAAATGAAAACAAGACAACTTCACGATTTCACATGCACATAGAGGCTTGAGGTTAAATTTCGGGCAAACTTTCAAACCGACAAAACCGGGTTTTGAACCCAAGTTTTGTTGTTTACCCTGCCGTGAATAAATTATTATCAGGGAACATTTTGCACTTTGTGTACTTTTCGGAGTATTACTGCACATTTTTCTTAATCAATTATTTATTGAATTTTGTAACTAAAATATTGAATGATCTTTTGAGGTGGAATTTTAATGAGCTATGACCATGAATAGACTGTCTTGAATGCAATAATTTTTATTGGCTGCACAAGGTAATGAATTGTAATTTTTTTTAGAGTATGATCAAATTATAATTAGAAGAAATAAAAAATATAAGTTAGTTTATGGTTCTTTCTTTATAACAATAATGTTATGCATTCGGAGTTTTTTTCGGACATTTTTTACATGTACATTGGAATATTTTCCAAGAGACACAAGGTGGGTTGGATGAAACGTCGTGATACTTTTCAGACAAACGTTTTTCCTCTGGTTTGGATATTTATTGTCCATAGATACAAAAAATGTAGGCAACCTTTTACTTTGGAGGAATTAAAATGTTTTACGGTACTTAATAACTATACACAACTAACAACTTGAACATAACATTTGGCAATTGATGTCGTTAAATTAATTAATTAACAATGAACAGAAGTGAAAATTTTTATGTAAAAAATTTTACTCATTGTTTATAGTAAAATTCATCTAAAGTGGGAAATCCTCTATAGCAAGTACACGTTTAAATAAAACAATAAACATAATTTACAAAAAAACTGCCATTTGAATTGAAATAGCATTATGTAACACATAGTTGGTTGAGCACGATATCCTATCTGTTGATATGATGCAATGTCCCAACCGCTCCGCTCACCCCTCCCGTTACAATGATGGGATCATACCCTGGACACTCCCTAGGGTAACTAAGTACTACCTACTAGTCGCACGACATTGCAACAACATCCCACTAATTGGATTATTATTCACTGAAATAATCTACGTCATATTGTCTTAATTTCTATTTCCTCTTTGATTCGCAAGCTCTTATACAGTAGGTTATATTTTTGTCAATAATTTTTCCATCTGAGTGTAAGAGAAAGTATTTTTGTTTTTGAATCCACATAAGTGTAGAATGGTAATTTGATTTGTTTATTTTTGAATTTATGAATGTATTTATTATTTAGGGATTTGTGCAGAGCTAAAGATTAAAAGGTTTAAGTCTTTTAATGTTTAAAATCAAAATTACTCCATTTTGGGAATATAAAATATTTACCATCTAGCAAATTTTGGAGCAATCGAAATTCTCAACCATGTCGGATTTTAGATGATTTTTGGCAATTGCTTTAGCATTTTTCAACATATTTAACATGCTATATTGTCAATGCGGTACATTATTTTTTCAGTATATCGGTCAAGATATTTAACATATTTTTATTTGTATAAACTAGTAGTTAATTTAATATTCATTTTGAATTTCACTCGTATTCTTTTTAATACTTACAAAGGGTTTTCATTTTTTTCAAACTGTAAAAAAACTAAAGGGTATGAGTAAATGTGCCAATACTAGTTCTTTATTCATCAAGCCTTTTAACATTACCTTTATGTTCAGGCTCACTCTAAGGCCATTCTAGGTAACGGACATCTTTAGTAATGTGTTTTACTGTACCCTTGAGACGTAGTAAGGCCTAGATGCTTCTCTAAAGCCATTCTGTGTTCATAAAGGGAACACAGGGACCTATCTATCAGTAAAGTATCACGTATATTGATTTACAGCTTATCAATTCTAAACGTAAGAAAATCACACTAAATAAAATTCAATTTATAATACTTTCCTTGAATTTGTGTGCCTTATTTTGTAGTAACTTAATTTAATAAAAATCATATTTTCAACAACACAAAAATCTTACTTGTTTCCTTCAAAGTTACATAACTAAGTTTTTGTGTATTAGTTTTGATTAATTTTCTAAAGAACTTTTAAATGTAAGGCAGTCTAATTAATGTTTTTAAGGTTGAGGTCTATTTTAATCGTATTTCATAAGAGCCATTTAGTTGATATTTGAATATTATAGTGGTTTGTAAATCGAGACATAACGCTAGTATTTCACTATGTGTTTTGAGGGAAAAGATGTCAAAATATTTTTGAATGATTTTCATATTTAAATTATCAGCCAATGGCATTTTCATTGCTGATCTAAATTTTTGTTAAAAACAGTTTAATGAAAAATTATCTATCTCCTTTAGATATTATTAAGTAGTAAATTTATTTCAATGGTAGTCATGATAAACATTTCAACTAAAAATATAATTGAAAATCGAACAAAATACTTTAGCAAGCATGTAAAATATCTCAATATAAGAAAATAAAATTAGTAATGAAATAGTAAATGTAGATAATAAAATTAACCCTAACACACCCTCTTGGTACACGCCATATTACATTTTGAGACACGTTTTTTTATGAATACTAGTAAACGTGTTGCTCGAAATCGAGCAATTTATTTTAATACAATACAAATGTTACTTTTATCTCTAAATCATTGACGTCCGACCAATCCAATATTGTGAATATCTGCAATCACCAAAGCTACACGTATTTACAGCTGATTATTAACAGATGTTTAAAAGCTTTATTCAATCCCAATGTTATTTAAATGGAAAATTTTGAGATTTCAATGGTGGATAACGCCTTTATTTTCCGTCAGATTCTCATCAGTTTTTGGCGGAAACAACTACAGACCCTATCCAACGACACTAAAAACTTGAAAATCGGTTGAAAATTGTAGGAGGAGTTCTCAAGACAAAAAAACCCCTTAGCGTATTAAATAAGTATAGATTTCGTAAGATCCTCGTATCCACTAGCTAAACCAAAACTTTAGGTACGTAGAAATTAGGAAGGGGAGGGGGTGGCAAGTTCAACGAGGATATATTTTTTCTACAGCGACGGCACAGAGTAATACATAATAGCCGTGGGGGGTCCACAATGATTGTAGGTCAACAATACTGCACCGATTACTCCGCCGGGGTCCATTGTTGCTGGCTTTACTCATTCATCTCAGCTTGCTGCATTGGACCGGTGCTTTGCGCACTTCTACGACATTCTGGAAATACAGTATTTTAATAATATTCCAGGACGCACTAGATTTACCAGGTTGAGTTTTGTGTTTAACCCATGAGAGTGTGATTGGGTAAATATAGTTTTAGCTGGGAATGAACCAAGTGTTTATTTTTTTCTATTTTGACCAATAGCTTTTTGTATTATGAGCGCAAAGTACGCCATTGCCGCTCTAGAATTGTAATAGCCGCACGAAGTGTTAGTTGAGTGCGGCCAAACATTTCGAAAGAGGCAATATTTGTGCCCGTAATACTCACAAAATTTTTTCTAACATCATAAATTGCATCAGATTGTATTTTTAATTGTATACTAAACTAGCTTACCCGGCATGCTTTGCAATGCCAACTTGAGGAATTGTTTGTCCTTCAGGAGAGCCCGTTTGCTTCGGTCACTCGCAGTCAGGTTTATCTCGTTCGCTACGCTCACTTGCCGTCAGATTGAGCTCGTTCTCTACGCTCTCTCGCCGCAAGTATATGATATACTACAGTTGTTTTATTACCAATCTTCCCTGAATCCTTTGAACGAGAACAGCTGTTTATTGAATTAATATTCCTAACGGTAATCATATGTTCCAATACAAAAATGTTGCTTCCATAAGAATAACATGGTAGCTTTGAAGACGTGTGTGGCAATGTGATTACATCCATGCAGTGGTAGGAAAAATAATTTTCTAGCATCGATATAGCTCAAAAGTTAATTTCAGTTGTTTAAGAACACACCATAAGTAATAACAATCTTAGTAAAAATAATTTATCTTTGTCGAAATAATACACAAGAAGTTGAATTTAGATAAAATTTAGTTATAAGGATATCTTTTAGTCAATAAATACTTAGAATAATACTGTTAATAAGTTCGTCTAAATTAGAATGCCATTTCGTTGTATGTTCTATTTTTAACCCAAATTTGAGTTCACGTTAGGTTGTATAAATATTGACAGGCAAGTTCTTCTCCGATCTTAATATTTAATTATTTATTACAAAATAGAGTACCGGAATACAATAAACGTGGTGAGGAATTGAATTTCCAGGTAACAGGTGAGCTCGCGGTTATGTGGGCCAAAAACGTGGAAACCGCCGCTTAAGGTCAACGACCTTATGACCTCACGCACTTCCCTGTTGCTTTGCTCCCATGCGCTTCTTTTAACCCTTAACCACATCGGTAGTACGCCTGGAATTATTTCATTACACTGGCCAAAAAGGATTCACGTTTTAATTGTAAACGTTAAACATGTCTTTTATTTAATTAAACATTGAAGAATCTAACTATTATCATGTATTCAATTAACGCCATGAATAAATATCGAATTATTAAATACGATTAAATATTTTAAATGTAATGAGATTACATGTAAATTTTGACATGCATGTATATAAAGTTTGTTATTATAATTTCAAAACCAACTCATGCTGCATTTTTACCCTCTCATAAGTTTTGCATTGCAGCTTAATAGGAAACATCTTTAAATAAATAAATGTAATTTTATGGAAATAATCAAATTTATTTATTAAATTTTTAAAGCTAGGGTAATATTAATAACTTATATTATTTTACATAGTGTTATTCTCGAACGGAATATATCTTAAACGATTTAATTAGGGCTAGGATAATATATTCTTCAAGCTATAGCCTCAAAGGTAAAATCAAATAGCCTCCAAGCTATTTGGGAATCAATAAAATTGTAAATGAATTAATAATATTAATAAAGGCCGAACCTTTCGCTATTGACAGTATCATGATACTTTATAGTTTTAGTGTCCTTTTTATTTATTTTATTTTTTTTTTTTTTTTTTAGAAAAAACAAATTATTCAATTTTGTCATATTCATACAGTGTATAAAACGAGTTGTTTTTACTTAAAAAATGACAATAATAAACATTCAAAAATAGCCTATGGTAACTCAGAATAACTTCCATCAATTCGAATTTTTCATTACTATTTTGGCTGAATGAATGAGTAAAATACGTATAGTAACAATTACATAAATCTTTATTCAAACACCCTAAAATCACTACAAATTTAATTATAAAAAACGTCATTGCTTCGAATTTACCGTATTTAAATTTAAATTTCGTAGACTAGTAATTTCTACGTAACTTTTTAAAGTATCATTTATAATACTGAACGAATGGAATCGCGTTTCTCAAAGTGTAAAAGGTGTTTATTATGGTAATACTAACTACTCATATAATTTTATGTAGTGTTTTTCTTGAATGGAATATATTTTTAACATATCACCTTACAATTACATTGTAAGGTCTTTTTTAAAAAAAGAGCGAACTTAGCTTTTTACAAACTATTTATTTTAGAAAAACCTCAATTATTAACAATAAATTTTTAAATAAACAAATGGTTGTGTTTAAACATGAAATCGAACGCTTCCAACATTCTTTCCAATACCGCCCGGCCGCAAACATTTTAGCAAATAAAACAAACACCGACCTGTAAACAAACACGAGCAATATCCCATGATGCGGACGGCAAACAAAACTGCGGCGTTGATTGTGTTTGGGTTAAATAACTGTGGAAAACAAAATTAAACGCGGGAACATTAATAACTTTTGTGGCCACTTACAGTTATATAGATGACATGAAATATAGGTAATATTAACTACATTAATGCTTTTATATTTCAGCGAAACAATTTTGAATGATATATATTCACTTTAGGAGTCATGTAGGCCTACAGTATTAATAGTCATAATAAAACCTGTGGTCGTTGTCATTAAACTGCTTTGGGCTGTCGTTGTGAAAAAAATATAGTACTGTATGTAAACTAATTAAATCATCATTATTGAATCCGCTGTAACCTCTTTTTAGCGAATTTCTCTATAAGGGATATTCTATTATGGTAGTAGCCATCGTGAAACCGAAGCCCGGAATGTTTCTTTTTAATTTTGAGGTCCCCAGAAGCCAAAAACACCATTCATTCGTTTATTTCATGACACATATTATATGTGTGTCGGTGATAGCCTAGTAGTAAATTCTAAAAGTTACCTCCATTTTCCATAAAATTTTGTATGGAGGTGTAGGACCAGGTCTATTTTCGTGATTTTTCCATAGTTCGCGAAGACGCATAATCGTGTTATGGGAACGGGTTTTATGGAGATTCAAAAGTGTTCAAATGGGGTTTTTACTTTATTGCCCAATTTTTTTATTTATTTTTTTTTATTTTAAAGTACTGTAAACAATTTGAAAGAGCTTAAAACCCAAATAATGCAGTAAATTTAATTTTAACTTAGCTTAAATGGTTATGGAGTAAAATAGCTTATTCCCTATGGGAAATTAATTCCCTAAAACATAATTTCGTTTCCAATAGACCTATGATTCTTATGGGAAATCAACAAAATAATCTATGCTGCTTATTTATTGACAGATTTATAAAGGTTGGACTTAAGATTCAGTATGAAGAGCTTAATTTATATTTGCTTCCTAATCCCATATGGCGGCAAACCTATATAGGCCTTTGGTGTTTATGGGGTAAATGGGAAAATGCTAGAACTTGATAAAATTTGGTATGAATATTTACTACTCACACTCATGGTGTTCATGGGGAAATAATAATACGAAAATTCCCCTAAGAAATGGAAGTTCACTGAGTACGCAGGTCTGCTACTACGGGGGATTTTTCGTGTATAGAATCGTGCTTCAAGTCGGCAACAAATTTGCAATGTGTATTAATAAAAGTTTTGTGGCTGCAACACTGAGTATTTGAGTGGTAATAGTGATCACATCACAAATGGGTTATCTATTTGATTCCCGATGGGACCTTTTCTGGACCCAGTTGCCATTTTGTCATTTTTGTGATAATTAATAATCCTATGTAACATAAGATCGACTTTAGATATTATCAAGACCCGGTTTTGAACCTATCCCTATAAAAATAGCACTAGCGTGGGAAGATATAAAAACAATAATAGATAAATCGTTAACATAATTAATTAGTTATGTGACCAGCTTGAACGAAGTTAAAATTCCATTTTTTGTAGGGGCCTATTAGTAAAAAAAATTTAACACACCTACAAACTTTTAAAGACATGAAAGACTTTGTTACACATATCAATAATTGAATTTGATTATGGAATTTTTTCTATACTTCAGTATTACTAAAATAAAAATTGTCCTAAATAAAAGGCCCCAGTTAAGTAAAGACCTAAACCCGCGCTGGAGAGAAAGTAGAACAAGACAACAACAAACAGCTCCATAACAATAACGTCCAGACGGATATTGCGCGGGGCTGGCGATCCTGGCGGCAGTTGTACCAACTGACTGCTCGCAATCAATGCCTGCTTGATCGCTTTATATTCGCTACGTTCCATTTGCATACTGCATGAAATGCAGCAATTTAGTTACTGTTGCGTAGATTGGTGGCGTTTGAGAGGGGTTCTTTGGAAGGTTATTAAAACAGCTAAGGTTTTCACTTATAATCTTGAAGTTTATTTATTTTTTTTTTTTTATAATAAAAAAATGAAAAATACAAACTATGAAAATAAAATATTATTATTTCAATCAATTAGTTAAAAATACATATTGTATATTGTATTATTGAAACACTATAATTAGTACCGATCTTTGGTACGGTATAGTAAAATTGAATTGCAACATTCGCAAGTTAATTAGTTTTAAACATAGGCGTCATTTTGACGCCTATGTTAGTTGAGGGGGCAGTTACTCCCCTCCTCAATAATATGGAAAAATTGTAAAAAAAAACAAAATTTTACTATAATTTCAAGATGAAAGTTAAACATTGAATTGAGCTTCGTTTTGTTGCCTGCATTTCTTAAAGCACAATAAATAGTAAGGGGAGAAGGTCTGATTGGAGTCCAAATATATTCATAAAAAATCTTTTTTATTCCCAAAACGCTGAAATTATGCTAAACTTACTGGTTTTAAACACATATCCTATTAAAAAATATCATGATAACGTTTTGGCTACCTGGAATTGCAGTAATCATAAATGAATTAACTCACCGTCAATGCTTGTAAAGTTTTATCCTTGTGGACAATTTTTTCGCCCCTTTAATATAGGGGCATCTTCAGCACGGTCTTGAGGTTAAAACATTTGCGAACTAAAAGTTCTTGTCGAGATTAACACATTGATACATATACCACGAATATAACACGAACATAATGACAAAACACTTAAATAAAACAATTGTCCACAAGGATAAAACTTTGGATTGCATTGACGGTGAGTTAATTCATTTATAAAAATATCAATTCCAAAAAATATTTTATTTAGGCCTACATTCTCAACCAATAAACAATTTAATATTGACCTTCACCAAAAATAACAGTTCCAATGAACTGACAAATATTTTCAAAGTACAATACTGTGTGAACTCCATTTCCCCGCACCGCGCAATATCTCGAGACATAACCAAGATGTTTCATTTCATTTGCGGGCCATTTCTCTGCCGTTGCATGACGGGTAATGCATTACAGTGTAAATTGTCTGGTTTCCCTTCAACATAGTTTACCTGTGCCATTAACTTCACCTCTGTCTATTAATGTATCACACATGCAGAGTAAGGATGTCTGTTTGACTTTGTAGAAAATAAACTTATTAATTTAGTTAATTTCTCTTACAGTTTCCATTTTTTAATTCAACTTTCAACTCATTTATGATGGTAAAACAATCTCTAACAATGTGTTTTTTGTATAATAACCAATGGGGGGATATTTATATAACGAATAGTTAGAGATGATCATTATTTATAAAGTTGAAAAATAATTGTATATGATGTCTTGTGTTGGGCGTAGTTAAGATTCAGTATCAGACTTATACCGTTTAAAACAGCTATATCAAATTTTCCCTTGGTGCAGTAAATAGATTAAGAGAATTTATTGATTTATTGGGTAGAACTAAAGGTATAGGCTATGTGTATCTAAACAGTAACTCTCCTTCGGTCCATTTTCGGGCGCTCCTCCCCCAAACACCATGATTGGTTTTCCCTAATTCATTGGCACTCAAAAAGTCTCAATCGTTGATCAAAAGAACGTAGAGAATTAGAGACAGTATTATACTGCATTTGTCTACTGTATGCTGTAGATAATAGAGCTAAAGAACTTCTACTAAGTTTAAATGTTTCCTATTCTAATGCCAAAAGAATAATTAAATCTGTCTTCAGTTTTTCTTTGCCATCTGAGTCTCTTTTATTGTAATAAAATATTGGTTAATAAAATAGATTTTATTAGCTTGTATAGAATTATATTAATGAAAATAAAATATAGCCAACTTTATTTTCATGTCTTAGAGTTACATCACTGGGTAGGAGTTCTCAAGGATGCCACTATTTGTGTAGGAGTAGGACGGAAGAGCTTCACTTCAATCCGTCACATTAGGTTAGTCTCGTGAGAGGGTTGCTATGTAGCCTCTAACTAACTAGGGCCTCTTCTCTCTGTGGCCTCTAAGCTCTTTGCCCGCATTTGCTTGAATCTGTGACATCGCTTTCCTACTTTCATGTGTTAGTTTACGATTTGCCTGACAACCTCACTATGTGTTCAAAAACCCTTTTCAAATTAAATTAGGTATCCTACAAACCAAGCATATTATAAAGTACCGGGTGTCCATAAAGTCTTGCCCTGATTTTATAGCTTTGCTGTACGGACACCATTATAGCCACACGCATCTTACACTTCTTGTTTTCAAGGATATTTAATCTTGTTTTTTTCTATATAATTTGTTAACGCCTAAATTCATGTGATTGACTACAATTCAATTTAATTAAAATGCACTACAAAAACAAACCGTGGTGGTCCGACTAAGCTGTCACCTCGTTCACCACGCTTGACTTCTCTGGATTTGTTTATGTCCTTTGATTTGTTGAGGATTTTCTTTATTCTTCCCCAGTTCCTAATTTATAAACTCTAAAAGACAAAATAATAAATAAAGTGACTCCCGTAAGTCAGGGAATGTTGGCTGAAATCAAAAAATGGACGGTAGTAAAAAAAACTAATTTTGTGCATTACTGTAAAAAACTTAAGAAGTTACTTGTTAAAACTGAAAATAAAACTTTATCTTACCACAATTTTTTTCATACTATACGGTTTCTTTATCAGGTGAAGACTTTATGGACACCCGATATATGCTTAAACTTATCAGGTCACTATTATTTTATAAATAACAATTATGTATATTTATTAAAAAGCAAATAAATAATATAATCTGTCAAGAATATAAAATAATTTAGCAACATGCTTTATTATGAGTGAAAAAACTGATTCATCGTCAACAAATTTCCTCAATGAATGTCACTTTACATGTATTTTCCAAACCTTTTCAATTCCGAATAGGAGAAGGCCTATTCTATGAGAAGTTTACTGAACATATATTTGTAAAGTCAACGCTTATGAATTTAATAGTACATCACTATTTCATAGATGTGTTTTCCAAACACTGGTTCAAAAAACTATAGTGGACCATATAAACGTACAGCATCAACAAGATAGCTCACATCAGATATCAATAAATGGCCGGTCAAATGTGTTTATCAGCTGTTAATATTACTGAAAGCCCAGTTCATTTTACGACCCAATCCCCCAAAGGGTTGTATACGGAGCCATCACCTTTACAGCGGTTTCAGGCAGCTTCAGGACATAAACTGTTTATTGAACAGCGCACACAGGAGTGTAGAACAAAAATAACTGTTGGTCCAAGTATTGATTTTCTTGTTGGATCAAAATATAACTGATTTATCACTATGAGTGTTCGAATCGTAATATTTAACTTGTCACAAGAATTTCCTCTAAGTTTTAACCTTTTTTCCTCTAAGCATTTAAAGAGGAAGATAATAGGAATTGCTCAAACAAATATTACATATTTTTAATGAATTCACTTTCTAAATAACATGTAATGTATTTAGTCTTAGTTAAAACAAAAACAATAATATAGGTAGAATTTAATCACACAAAATAATTAATTATAAAAGAATAATAGAACAGAAAATCTCAACTGGTAATATGCAATGGTTATGCAATATGACAAAATCAAATTAACTTTGTATTGTTATTAAATCTTTCAATTTTATTTTTGGCTCACAAATATTTATTTTTAATATCTAACTCAAACATTGTGAATACTTAATTATATAGTTTTTAGGCAAATATACATACAATAAATCAATGTAAGACATGCTCTAAAACTTAGTCCTTTAAGGGATTATTCTAAGAAAATATCTATTTCTTTAAGCATTCGATGATAATAAATTCCTTCCCAAGGGGGAATCGAATGGATTTAGTAACAAAATTGGAACAAGACAAAATTACTTTTCCTCGGAGAACAGGTGTGATTTAATTTGTACAAGCGCTAAGATTCAGTTTGTTTCTTTCGTTCAATATTAGGCCTAATTCACAGAAATGCTTCATAAAATTCATTAACAGTGTTTGTAACTTTTGAAAATAAACTTAAAATTTTGATAAACTTTTTCTTTGATGAGGATGTGAGCAGATTGACCTTCATGAGTTAACAGTGGGAACGCTTACTGAGGTTTTACGAGATGGTTAAATATTGTTTTCTTATATTTTATTAAAAACATGTTTATGTTGTTTCTTGTGCACAACAGATTTAATATTTAAATTCTCAACTTAAATACCTTAAGGAACTATAAAAAAATTCAGCAATTTTTTTATAAATTTAGAAAACTCTTCTAGTAAATCAACTAAACCTCTTTGATTAATTAATACGGTACAAGTCTTGTCTTGATAAAACTTGTGCATTCATCTACAAGTAGGGTGAAAAGCCTTTACCCTGCAAGTTGGGTGCAAGAGAAGGTTAGGTTAAGTTGTGTAAGTGCTCTTTCACACAAGCGCCCGCCTGATGCGACGTTGGGCTATGGAAGTAGATGGGTCTTTTCACACTACATCCGGCGGGCGCCGCACGGTGCATTCTTATGGGAAAGTACAAAACTTCTAACCCTATGGTAAAATACAAAACTTCTAACCCCATGGTAAAATACAAAACTTCTAACCCCATGGTAAAATACAAAACTTCATTTTAACTTCATTCTAACCCCATTATCTCCCAAACCGTTAGGATTACGGGTACACATTAAATTTTAAAATTGTCTTAAAATTATGTCTAGGATAAAAAATACCGTTAAAAGTGGGAGATTGTATTTAAAATTAATGACTTCCATTCTGGATAGGTTACTTCTAGTACACCCTGTACATTGAAGTTATCATCAATGGAAAGAGCGCAACCAGTTTACCCATAATGGCACAATTTGTTTTTGTAAAAAATTAATTGTGTATATTTTAAAAAGGGAGTACAGGTAGTCTGGGACACCAGGTAGACTAGTTGAAATAATACTATTATTTACAAAACAATTACTTTATTAAAGCAGTGAGCAGAGACTTTTCGCCCTCTTTGATTATCTTCATTTGATATTTATATACAACACCTATTTTCAGCAAACCTAATAAAAGTGGTATACAATGACAAGGTAGTTAATTTCAAAATTCCATTTGAAATTTATTCAGTATCATATTGTTTCTTGGAATTCGGATTATGTCTAATTTCCTCCTCAACACGTTGATTCATAGCTCATAAACGTGTGGGAGAGAAACGCAGTAAACAGAAGACATAAACTCAGACGATAAGCTGCACATAAACGGGACAGGCCAACTTACTTATCATTAGAGTTTAAGTAGGTCAACCCTACGCTCTGTCGGGCGTCGGTGGAACTACCGTTGTCACGCACATGTGAACCCCGTACACTCACCTCGGGGTGGTAATTAATCTTTTTGTTACATGGGGTCAAGGATTGACATAGAGTATATGTTGATATATTATAAGGTTTGTTTACTTAGTCTGGAGTCACCATCTTTGAAATGAAAAGATCAGCAGTTTTGCCAATCCACCTTGTAGAAATATTGTAAACTCAGAAAGTTTTGTTTTTTGTTTGCTTGAGTTGGGTTGGCACCACTGCTGGTTTGCCGATTTTAAATATGGCTGCAGCCAACGAGATTAAATAGATATAGAGTGCTCACCACATGTTAATTTTGTGTCCCTTTTTCATTTGCGCCATTTTACCCATAATTCCCGCCGTTTCCTTGGCAACCACCCCACACTTTACTCTCGTTTCCTTGGTTACTAGTTTTAGCTATTCTAAATGGTCGCTATAAGCCTCAAAAACCACAGCTTACACTCTTAAACCATCTGATTATTTGTTGCTTTGTTGTTTGTTTTTAAAACCAATTTGATTTGATGGTCTGTGAACAGGCTATTGAGATTGGTTACCATAGAAACGTCAGATAGCTGTGGGAAATATGGCAAAAAACACGTGGGGAAAATTTAAACAAAGGACTGGTTACCAAGGAAACGGCGGGAATCGTGGGTAAAGTGGCGCCAGTCAAAAAGGGACACTTTTCCCTATCCGGTGAGCACTCTATATCTATTTAATCTCGGTGGAGGAAACATTCTGGAGTCACCATCTTTGATATGAAAAGATCAGCAGTTTTGCCAATCCACCTTGTAAAAATATTTTGAACTCAGAAATAAATTTTTTGTTTGCTTGAGTTGGGTTGGCAACACTGCTGGTTTGCCCATTTTAAATATGGCCGCAGCAGACTATTTAGGTGTCGTTCCAGCCTGTTTAATTTTTTAACAAGGGATCTCTTTATCAATACTCTAAAGCAAATTTGCTGTGTTTTTTTTTTTTAGTTAAAGAGATTGCTATAAAACTCAAAAAATGACTTTTATTGGCATGGTAAATTAAAAAATATTCATTAATTTTAATTTTCTTAGTTTGATGTTTATGTAATCCAACTTGTGAAGACGATACACATTGTTTTAAAAAGAAGAGGACAAAATAAAACTAGATGACTGAATGAGAAACAGTAACAATTTTTGTATGTTAAAACCTAGTTATAATATAATATGCCAGTTTAACAGCTTTGAATATTTTCATTACTCATACCTTTAAAATTAAGCAATAATTTTTGAAGTATTTAAAAAAAAACCTTTCACAGAAATAATTATTTCGTCCATAACAACATGGGGTAAAATAATCAAGAAATAATAAACTTTTGTACAATGGAAAAATATATTGCTAAATTGTATATTTTACTAGTGTACCTGTGTTATATAAAAAGCTTAAGTCTAATATTTCGTATGTCCCAAAAAAAGTAGTGCGTACAGTGATTACATTGAAGATTATTAAGTAAAGTAAACTACGATAATGTTATCTCGTTTGGTACATCGTAACCGATATTCAACGTTAGTTGCTCCCATGACAATAGATGGCAGCGTATTATAGTTGTCTGTTATTGATTGAGAAGTTTGGCCCTAGCCTGCCAGATATGGCGGCAGATTTGTCAGATAACTGCTCAACAACTCCATGCTCCATTTATCTTTGGCAAAGTTTCTACAGTAAATCTTGTTATGAAATGGTGATCGAGAAATAGCTTGATTAATATAGCTTATGTATTCCGTGAATATTTTAACGCAAGATACAAAAATATCTAAAGTATCAATATTCTAGTGTTCCACAACCAATGGAATAAAATCTCAGGATATCAAGGGGACAAAAACTAGCTAACAGTTTAATTTAACAGGCGTTTATTCAATTGATTTTCCAACTGTCTATCTGTATCAATGATATTTACAAAAACGATTTTAAGTATTGAATTGAATCTTGACACAACCAAAACATGTTTGAAAGACACAAATTTCTATACATTTTCAAATTTTAACTTTTAAGGACGGCCATTTTAATTTTGCAGATCCAATCATCTCAAAAACAATAATAGAGGATTAAAAAGACGGTTTTTACAGAGTTAAGTACAAAAAAGTTGGAAAATATAATGATATAACAAAATATACCAAGCTTATGAAAATTGAAAGACAAACAACAAAGAAGTAGACACATTTCTGTTCGTCACTCAATGAGTGTGTGAACGAGTATCACATATTGTAATGGATTTCACACGTGGTAGTCTACTAAATCTGATTCATTTATGTGTACAAATTCATTCATTTACCATTAATCTATTAAAATTGTTTTGTAACCTTTATGGTAAAAAAGGTAAAGTGTAAATTTTAACTTAATAGAGTTTAGTATACCATTTAGGCATATAGAAAAAATGCATTTACTTTAGTCAAAATGATTAATTGAAATCATAGGACTGAAAAGATATGCAACTACTATAATACTACTCCAGGAGCCTGTATTTACACGTTAACATTTACAGTTATACAATACATAATCCAAATTGAAATCTCTAGCACGATAAGAAAAGCATTCTCCAATCATGTTTCAGTTATATGCATTGTAAACGATAAATATATACTTGTAAGTGTATATCAATTTCATTTCGGTCACATCCTTTGAAAGCATCATGATGAGCAGTAGATTGAACATATTCTTTATTTTAAAAGACTTAGGTCGTTTATAGCTTTGCAAATCTCAAAGTGAAATTAGGCTTAATTAGTTATAATGAAACTTAATGACTAGATAGGCGTAACACTAAATTACCAAGTTTATCAAACTGGCCTGAGAAGATCTTCACTGTCAAAACAATAGTCGTTATCATCAATCTTCCAGAATATTCCAGTTTTGTCGTCTTCATCTTTTGGCTCTAACGCCTCATTCGAAATTATTTTATACAAACTTATATTTCATCATTTTTCATGATTTTTAGAAAACATTAGCAACGGATGCTTTGGAATTAGTGCCATTTATAACAACAATAAATTATTAATTTTAAACATTTCCATAAATTGTTAAGGCTTTTTTAAGTACTATATGTTATTCTTGTAATATCATATTATATCAATATGGGGAGCTTCACAAATTCCATAAGTCTTGAAGTAGAATATGTCAATATTCTATATGTCAATATTTCCATTTGTAAAAGTATTTAAAAGATTTTGCCATTTTTGAAACTGTTTTACTGCTTTAAAATTGTATCCAGTGTATATTGTACAATATTTTTTTATAGTCAAAAATATTTGAATTATTTACACTAATAAATTTGTTTACCACCAACAGGCAGTGAAGTGTAAAAAAAACTGAAAGTGTGAAAAAACTGAAAGTGTGATAAAAGCAACAAACACTTAAAGTGCAATCGATAGTGTTGAACCCAGAGGGCTTCCCGCAGATTCTGACAGAAGGAGTAATCTTTAAACTAAATCAGGTAAGTTTTTCTCTATACTTTATTTAAATCCTAGTTTTATCCAACCCTACAAGCAATAAGAAAAGCGTTTTTATATTATGTTATATTATTGGAAATTAGATAGATTTAATGTAAAAGAGGTACTCAATTTAAGTGTTCATTTGTTTTCATTACTTTTCTAAGAAATATAGTTTTTGTAGTTGTAATAACAACTAGCCATCTTTTAAATAATAATTTTTAATAATAATTTTTAAAAATAATAATTTTTAAAAAAAATTTCATCTTTTAAATATTTTTTTAAAATCAAACTGTATATTGATTTTAGTCATAAAATGTTTCTCATGACGCCATAAAATCATCAAATCTGAAGTGAAAAGCTACTGTTAACCTTACATTATATGCTTTAGTTTGCAACCTAAAATATATTCTTATCAAGATAAAGGTACATAAATCATCAGATTTAGCTCATCAAACATGATAGTTGGAGGTTTGAGGTTGGAGGTTATGCTGAACATAAGAACAGAAATTTGTACAAACATGCTGTCAAATGAAGATTTAATACAGGTCATGGGCATGGGCAATCCAATTTTTATTTACTAAAACAATAGTTGCTCAATATTTCACGATGAAGAGGAATTCTAAGTAATAGATATAATAAATGCCAATTGGAAAATGGAGGAACAACATTGATATTGTGATTATTGGTTTTTTTATCTTTATACAGTATAACAAGAATAAAGTCCTCATACATTGTTTCGTGTTTTGTCTTAGAGCAAGGAGAGCTAGATAGGAACATGAAACTAGAGTTTTACAAGTTTATTCTTTCTCTTAAATGAATGGTTAGCAAATTTTCAAAAAAATTACAATAGGTACTGTAGTAGGATTTAATGATTAACTTATCAAGTAAGATTTTGAATCTTTTGTTCAATGATATATTCTGTTAACTTAAAATTTACTAAGTACCAAGTCATTCATAAAATATCTTGATTATTCAGAAAACTAATTAATGGATATTCATTAGAGAAAACGGCCAGAGTAGTGTCTTTTGGCCACTCCTGGCTCAGGTCAAGGTCAGCGGTTGGAAGTGGCAGGTGTGGGGTTGGAAGTGTGGGGTGGGGGTGACAGTGATGGATGGGTTTGGGAAGTGGGTCAAGGTCATCCGGAGGGGGTTTTAAAAAAGTGGGAGCCGCAGGGGCTCGGTGGGAATGGGGAGGTTTTCGTTTATTTTTAAAATTAAATCAAAGTCGTGTTGTTGTGCAGAGAGGTGTTGAAATATCGTCCAACGGTGAGGGAGTGGTAGACGCCGAAGGTGGTGGCGAAGAGAAGGTAGACGCACAACATGCAGAGTACAAATTTGAACAGTTGCAGCAGGCGAACCATTCCTTGTTGATTTTCCGTTTCTAATTGTAGCCTGTTGATCTCTAGTTTGAGTCTGTCCTCTTCCAATCGTGTTTTAAGTGAAACATCATCCATCATGTTTGTGTGCTTGTTTTAATTTCTGTTGGTGAAACGGGAGCGGTGTTGACGGTCGGAAAGTTGGCGATGAAATGAGAAACGAAGATGAGGACAGGGCATATTTACTGGAAAGTGGTGGGGGGTTAAGAAAAACAGTTGTGTGTCCGATCAAACGTCATCGTCAGCTGTTGGTGTAGGTTTGGAGGATGCAGGAGTGAGTCCTAGCAAACCATCTTCATCTCCACTCTCAACTCTATCGCATGTTGGACAACCGTAAACAAGTTCCAAATTCATAGTGATGCAGTGAAATTTGTCTATAATATCTTCTAAAGTTTCCATTAAATCTTTTAAATCATGTCTTGTTCTAATTATAAAAGTAGATTTCATATGTGGTAGCGGATCGTTGTTCATCGTACGGGAGCCGGGAAACAAATGGCGAGCGTCAGTCAGCGGCCCGCTTATATGCGGGCAAGGGCGGTGGAGGGGGAAGTGGAGGGGTGGTGGCGTGATGGGGGAAGTGGAGGGGTAGTGGTGTGGTGGGGGAAAGGCGATATACCCCCCATGCGAACCGTTGGCCAGCGCATTTCGCTGCGGATCGTTGTTCATCGTACGGGAGTCGGGAAACAAATGGCGAGCGTCAGTCAGCGGCTCGCTTATATGCCGGCAAGGGCGGTGGAGGGGGAAGTGGAGGGGTGGTGGCGTGGTGGGGGAAGTGGAGGGGTAGTGGTGTGGTGGGGGAAAGGCGATATACCCCCATGCGAACCGTTCGCCAGCGCATTTCGCTGCGAAACGCCGTTCGGGTAGGTAGTAGGAGGTGTACTATAAATATTAAATTTATATTTAACCAGAGCTTGCATTTCTTGTTCCTCGTTGTTTAATTCAATAATTTTAACACCATTAGTTGTCTGTTCCTCTTCCTCTTCACTTTGCGACGATGAAGACATGGAGGTGCCTGAAGAAGATGATGACGATGAAAATATTTTGGTAGGATTGACATATTGCACTGTGATGTTGATCCATCTTAAAGGATGGTTATCCATAAGTGTGAGTAAGTTTTGGAATAGGGTTTCCATCTCTTCTCTGTCGGTAATTAAATGTTGAAAGGAAATGAATTTATCATCCATGTTGTTGTCAGTGCAAGTAATGAAATAAGAATGAGAAGCGTATCGAATGATCCGTAGAATATATGTTGTAAAAAATAAGTGGTGGGGGGTAATCTCAAGGTCAATCAAATGGAGTTTTAAAAAAGGGCTGCAGTCAGTGACTACAGCTATACATTTGAAGCTTCAACAGGTTCAGAAGACCAATCTGATCTATACTTGCACGCACTTATGATGCATGTACAAAAGTCGTCTTTATAATATGCATTGCACTCTCGACAAATGACAAGTTTTTCCGGATGAAACTTGATACACCTCTGGGGACAGCAAGTGTGGAAGTATCGTGTTTTATAAATCTTGAAGGTTCGCAATTTTGGTGGTGGTAGTTGCTTTGTTTCGCATCTGCAGTAACAGGATCCAAAGAATTCGCACTTTGTACAGGCTAATCCGTCTACCATCCATCTTCCTAAATCGGTGCATTTCTGTTCACAACAGTAGCGCGGTGAGTCCTCGTTTTTCTTCTCTTCCATGTTGGCGCTTCTAAGTTTAGGCAAGAAATGAAGTTGTATAGTGTAGGATAGAGTGTTTTATAGATTAAGAAAAGTGGTGGGGGTAATCTCAAGGTCATCCAAATGGAGTTTTAAAAAAGATCATCTTACAAGTGTAAGATGTATTTATTTAAGATAATGAGTTTTCATCTTCTTTTTCTTTCTTTACATCTTGTTTGTATTTTTCTTTTTCTTCTTTAGCCATGGCGATGAGATCTTCAGTGGAGAGTGGATGTACTTCAGGAAATTTTAGAATTAATTTTGGTTGGAATCCCTCTTTAGTCAATACTTGAAGATCGGACGTCATTTGTTCTACACTTTGATAGTCTTTTCCGTAGATTTTTCCATTGAATTCAATCATCATTCTGTACAACATGGTATTAGTAGTTGTTTTCGCTGCGTCAGTTGGAGAGCAAATGATGATTCTGTTAGGTTACACGGTCCTTTTATAGATGCTACAGCGACCACTTGATATTATTTAACATTAGTAATATTTCTGGAACTTAACATTACTTTGAGTAGATGGTGTTGTAGTTGAAGGTTGTGTGGAAACGAATAATTCTTCGTTGCAGAACTTCTGTTTAGGAAACATCCTCATGTTGTTAGCGTAAACATCAATATTTAAACGATAACCACCGGCAAGTAACACTCGCAGTTCATTAATAAAATCGTCGAGTTCTTCAAAAGTTGTAATGGTGGTGGTATCATATGATGCACACTTAACCTTAAGAGACATGTTGTTATTCGTAATAACTGGAGAGCCAACAGAGATGTGTACAGCACGAAAGGTAGTCGTAGACTGATGAGATCCTCAAGAAAATTACGGCCTTTATATACCCTCGAAACTAGGTCAAGGTCATCCAAACGTGTTTTTAAAAAAAGCAACATATCGATAGTGCAGAAACACTATCGATATGTTGCCTTTTCTTATTATTTTTTTTTTCATTTTTATTTTTTATTTATTTAAAATCAGTTACACACATGTACAACAGTATATATAAACTACAGACTAGTTGCTAGTAGGCATAACATGAAGTGTAAGTTCAGTAGAGTTGGTTCCACTAGGACCGTGGGATGCCAAATAGAGTGCGCCGGGGTGAATCAGTCGTAAATCTTCATTCTGCAGCAGTTGAACGAAGCGTTTGGGAAGAAATACTTGAAATTTCGGTTCATCACCAGGTGTGTAGGGTGCTTCACTCAATGTGCAATTGATGGCGTCTCCAACTGATGTTTCCATCTTCTTAATAGTGTGAATAATGTAATGTTTTTCTTCTTTCAATTCTGAACATTTCTTAGTCGGTAGTATTGTAGATTTAGAATGTTTGTTGAATTGATCAACAAGCGACTGTAGAAAAGTTTGCGATGCCATTATTTTTTCTTACTATTGTTCGTCTTCTTCTTCTTGTGCTTGCGCGTCAGAGGTGTTGACTCCTCGGAGGTTAGAGTAATACTCATGCATTGTCATAGTGCCGCTCTCGCTTTTATACCCATCGCTTCCCCCACCACTTTGCTGGAGATAGACATTCAAACGATATGCGTTCTTTAAAGCACATTGAGACTGCCGATGTTTAAAGTTTTTAGATGCAATACAGATGTTAGCAAAGTAGCAATAAAAATCTTTCTCCATTTGCACATTTATCACTTCATGGTTTGTATATGCTTGTATCCAATTTGCTTTTTCCAATCCTCTTGTAAAAATAGTTTTGAACTCTTTGCAGAAATGATTCATAATGTGTGGCATCATATTGTAGGTTATAAAACCTTCATCCCATGTTAGATTATGAAAATGTTTCATCAACCATTTGTTTGTTACTTTAGCTTTGGTTGTTAATCTGTTGAACGGCAAAGGAGGCATGAATAAAAAATGATAAACAACAGATGTTATCATATCTAGTACCACTAACCCTTTAATTATAAAATTTCCATCATTACCACGGAATGCCTGAAACTCTATGATACCTCGCTTTACTTCCATTATTTCCGTCTTCTTAGAGAATGAAACTCGTTTATCCATGATGACGTTCAGTAGACAACTGGTATGTCAATGCGGATTGACAGCCTTTTATACTCCAACATTCTTCTTCTTCTTACTTAAAATATTCTTTGTCTGTTTAATTTGTTGTTGATTGTTGATTGTTGAAACGTGATTCGTTTTCCTTGTTTTCTTGCTTTTTTTCTTCATCTAAATTAAAGTTGGTTTGATAGTGGTGTAACTGTCTCCACATCTCTACTTCATGCGGGATCCTATTGAAGATTGAAGTATCTACTGGACCGTATAGGATTGGAACATATGGTTGTCTATCCAATGCATCAGTTAAATAATCTTTGATAATTGTACTTGAGAATATTAGCTGTTTTAAATATCTTTTTATAGGACCAGTAGCACAAGTTAAAGCGTAAAACTCTTCTTTTGTCAAATGTATTTTTATATTATATTTAGTTAAATCTCTAAATCGAACTAGTTGTTGACCACGTTGTTTAACAATATCGATTTCAATATTTGATTCGAACAAACCTAGTTTTGTTTTTCTTCCAAACGTATTGTTACTCAAATAGCATTCCAAAAGATGTATATGTTTCATAAAAGATTCCCAAGAAGATTCAGTGAAGGTTACCATTTTAGATCCGTGATTCAAAATAACAGTTGGAGAGTAATCCAACTGTTCATGGTTTGATGATTTCATTACTCCAGCAGACACAGTCTTTGTCATACAAGAAGAAATAGGATAAAATATTCTAAGAAATACCTCCATTAAGATGTTGGTAGAAATGTTATCTTCAATTTTCCTTTTCTTCGTTTCTTTTTCAACTTCCTCTTCGTCTGTCTTCTTATGTTTAAACTTGAGGAACTCTTCCATTTCCTGTTCAACTTGTCTTTCTATATCCAAACTATTGTCAGCCATAAGAGGTGTAGTTTCTTCATTAGCACTTGATGTAGCAGAACTCATCTTGCGGACGATGTTACCCATACGACAATCAAAGATGAAATGAATTTCCAGCTCTTCTTTCTCGCTTTTATACTCGCAGATGACCTAGATATTGTTGATCTTTTGTAAAAACCTTACAAATCGTGCAGATGTTGTATTAATCTTTTTTTTAAAGTACATTCTTCACAATTCCTGTCAGCGGTGTGTAAGTAACTATTTTGTCATGTAGAATTAAACAGTATGCTGAAGTTCCATCTGGTATTTTATCTTCAAATTCCATTTCAATTTTTATATCTACACTTGAAGATTTCACAGATTCATTTTGTTTTGAACAATCGATTACAACAATTGGAGCTTTTGAATAAAATTGTTCTGGTGATAGTAGTGGTGTATTTGTCTTACCATAATATGACGATTGAAATCTTGCATACATGTCATATAGAATGGAATAACGTTTCTTGTCAAATGAAACATTTAAACTGTCATATGGAAAGAACTGAGAGTTTAGAAAAACTTTGCAATTCTTTATCTTGCAATGGTCAAATTGACCAGCGTGCGCAGTTATAACATCTTTTCGTTTAGTCTGAAAACCGACTATTATGTACCTTGCTCGTTCTAAATAAGTAGAGGTTTTAACAGTCCATGTTTGTCTTTCTGTTTGAGGCAATATGGGGTATTCATGAAATTCCCAACTTCTAAATGGTATTACAATATCACGGTCAGATTTTAATTTTTTCAATAATAATACTCGATGTTCATCCGCCAATCTGACATGTGGTACTCTCCATACAACTTTATCCAATTGAAGTTGCCATTCCAAATCGGCATCTTTTGTTCCACTTGGCGCTTGTATTACATCCTTATTCGTTGAAGATCTGAGCAGTACCAGTTCTTGCTTTACATTTATTATTATTCTCTTGTAATCTTCTGCGAATCCCAAAAGCAATCGTAAAGGCACATTAAAATCAAAGTAACCTTTTGAATTAGGAGTAATAGTGTCTTTATCAGGAGTCACCCATCCAGCCGAGATTAAAGAATTCTTTTCATGGGGTGTTATTGAAGTCAATCCTTTCAAAGTTGTTGATATACCAACTTTTTTTGTTGAATCAACTGTTACTCCAGATATCTCATATCTAATTTCATCAAACAGATATGCCATAGGGTTATTTATAAAAGGAACAGTTGAACCAGATTTTCCATCCAATGTTGTTACTCTTCCTTCGATATATAAATAACTTTCACATGGTAATGTGTAGATATCTTGTTGTTGAATGGGAATCCTTATTTCATCATTATTATTTAATTTTGATGAAGTGTAAGGGTTGTGAGTGTGATATTCCTTCTCCCGTAGGGTTTCGTCGAATGTCGGTCCTTGCGCTATATCCAGTATATCCATGGTTGGCAAGTTTTAGTCCGATCTTTTGTAGGAAGCGTATGTTGTCCGGTGTTAACTCGTCGAATGTTGAGGAGCTACTGAGCTCCCGACTCTTCCGTTGTGGTTTAAATGATAATCCCATGTTGACTTTATGTTGCTGCTCTGATATGTAACCGTATAGTTATTGTTTCTCCTCTAAAGTCAACACTAATGCCGTCTTGATCCAATATGTTCAGTACGATGTCTGAAATGAAACTGGTGTTTAACGGTAGGTATATCAGGTTTTGTGGCTTCTCAACTATTTTAAAACCAGGAGCTACTGTGGGGTAAAATGTATGTAATATGTGTTGATTTACTCCATCTCTATATGATCCGTGTATAATATTACACGTTACATCAATACTGTTCACCTTTAATATTGTTACTGTTGTATCGCCAGTATAATCATTTCCAGGAGCTAAAATTCCTTTCTTCTTTGAAAATCCGAGCAAATTGCCGATTGAGTGGTCTAAGCTAAAATCTATATAATACTTTGAAGTTATTTCTGCTTTTAATGTATTATTATTACCTTTTATAGAAATATTTTCTTCTCCAAGCTTTTTTTGTAATACTTGGTTTATATCGTCTATTTCATATGCTCCTGTAGATAATGGAATTATTTTCAATTGTGAATAATTTCCTTTTTCATCTTTACTCTCATAATAATGTAGTAAATTATTTTTCCCTTCTGTAACATTGGGAATTGAATTGTATGTAGTCAAATCCAATAATGCTGCTTCCCATAGTTTGTCCGTAGATAAACGTAACGCTGGGAAAAGTGTACTTTTCAATGTTGACGAATTTCCGCTCAGCGACACTGTATACGATGACATCTTAAAGCTGACTGACGCTCTTCGCTAGGAACTCTAAACATAAATGTCCGCATATTTCTGTATTGCTAGGTTGTTCTCTTTTGTAGTTGTAGAATATATTCTTGGAGTCCCGAAAATAATGTTGAAGTTCTTTTGGTGGTGGTAAATTTCCAAAACTATCAAAGTAGTAAACATTTTCTCCAAGTTTTTTATAACATACCCAATGAGTACCTGGTCCATAATTAGAGTCTAAGTTTACTATTCCAGTTTCATTTTTCCACACTCTATTTGGTAATGTATCTTTCATAAAAACTCCTCTGAAGAATGGTATTCTTAAACATTTCACATATTTTGACAGTTGATAGTTTGTTAATGCTTCATTTGGAATTATCAATTTATTCTTCTCATTTAATACACACGGTACGGTCTTAAGTAAAGACCCGATCCGTTTTTTACCATTGACCATATGGATGTTTTCTTGACTTTCCTTTTAGGGTTAGTGCGACGTCTTCTTTTGATGTTCCCGCCTCTTTTTGCAGCTTCTTTCTTACTAGGTTTTCTCCCGCGTCGTCTTCCACCACCAAACTTAGCTTTCGTCTTCATGGCTGTTGTCACTGCCCAAGCTGCTGCTTTTTCCGCAATACTGGCGTCACTTGATTTAACCCTTTGCCAAGCTTTTTCCGCTAGCGCTCTATCCGCTATTGATCTATTTGTTGAATCTGCAAACTTGGAATACGCTATATCGTGTTCTTTGCAAGCTTGATCTAATTTATTAATTCCAGGATCTCCTCTTGCTAAACGTTTTGCCAACTTAGTTCCGGGTCCACAATATTGATAGCCTCCGGGCAGATGAAATTCGTATGGTAAAGCGTCTATTGCTCGATTTAGAACAGCACCAACAGGAATCCGTCTTAGCAGGGATAACGCAGCTGATGTTATACCACGTCCTTTCTTGCCGCTGACTTGAACACGACTGAGCATTGCGGTCTTCATTATGTCGTCTTATATAACCAGCGTGTTTACTCCACGAGCTGCTTTACATAAATGAATAACACATGCACAATTTTTATATTTAAATACTTAATTATTCAAATTAATTATATACTGATTTATAATTCTATTTTTAATCCAAGCTTCTCGTTCATCGGGTTGAATCATCACATGACTCGTTGTACTAGCTATATGATTGTGGGTATCGATAAGTAAATTGCCCACTATTCTTATTAAACAGTCTAAAGTTACAGCATCTTTTGGATGTTGGGGATCGTGTAACTGCATAATACGTTTATCATTACACGTGTAAGCAGTCGAATCACTTTTCGACCTTGTTATGACTTGTCCAATAGTAGCAGCATCATTTAAATCTTCTCCTGGTAAAATATTAATTATTTTCTTCATCTTTGCATCATATTTGGTCCCAAAGTGTTTATCCCAAGTTATTGTTTGTCTCAATGTAACACAATCATCATCTTCATAACCAGGATAAATATCTTTTATTCTTCTATTACGACCATTGTATGTACCTAATGTACCACCACTCGCAATTAATGTTTGCACCATTAGAGGTACATCTGTATCTTTTATACCAAATCTTCCATTTGTTATTGTTTTATGTCCTGCATCCCATTCATCATTATTTCCTTGCATTAAATCAAACTTTTCATTTCCATGTATAAATGTATCTCCTCGCTTTAGCACGGCATCTTCATGTTTTACAAAATTCGATGTTCCCCTTTTTAATTCTTTAGATAACTGTTCCATAGTAACAGCGTCTTTTGGTTGAGAAGCGAACTTTACATTTGACAACACTTTCCCATGACAATCGATTTCATCACCATCTTGTAAAATACAGTTGTCCTTGATGTATTTCAGGTTTACAGCATCCCCATCTTCCTTTGGGTATCCAATGTCATTTATTATAAATTTATAAAAAGAAAATCCGCGTTGAGTCTTTTCCGGTATTATAGAATGTAAATATTCTTTATTAACTGAATCTTTATCATTTTTTGGATTTGCCACGTTGGTTATTCTATGATTTCCAGCATCATATGTCTGTCCATCTTTTAAATTATTACCCCATTGTAATTTTAAAGTATTTGAAAGTTCAGATGATAAATACTCTTTATTAATTGCATCAGAACTGTCAGTTGGTTTACCAACATGAATTATTCTATGTGATTTAACATCGTAAGTATTCTTGTTTAATTTCAATGATGTTGAAGTTGCTTCTTTTACTGTTTTTAAATTTGCTCCATCAGTATCTTCTTCTGGGTCTTTAACAAATTTTAAACGTTTGTTACTCATATCATAGTCACCTTCAGGTGTTTGCGGCAATCCACTTCTTTTTCTGTTTTCTCCTCCTTGTACTCCTAGCCCGGAGTACCGTCCAAACTTGTCGACGCTCATGATTGAACTGATCCACTGTATGCTCACAGCTCTCTTATATATCCGTGATGATTTATACAACTATTCCACGATTTCGAAGTTCGTCAACTAAAGCCACCCATTCATTATTTAAGCCTGTATGACCAGCTTCCATGGCTTCATGTAATAGTCTCATTCTATCAACCAATTTATTTATATCATTATAGTAAATCACATTTGTATTATATAGGTTTTTCATTAAACCTTTACCAGACGTCGAAGTTTCTCCTTTTTTCTTTTTACCATATTCATCCATAAGTGATAAGTCCATAAGTGATAAAGACTTCCTCTTTAGCGGTTTCTTCAAAGCGGGCGCAGTTCGTAATGTTGGTAGTTTTCTCAGCGGAAACAATCTTTTTATTACAACTGTATATTTAGTTGCGCGTGTTCTATTTATCATTGAATCTTTGGAGTAATTCTTCTTATGAGCATTAGTATTTTGCAAAATTTCTTTAAAAGTATTTAAATCTTGTACCGTATATTTTATAGGTATATTTTTAAAAATCAGTTCAAATAATCCTTTTGTTCCTTTATATTTATGCTCACCAATAACAATGTCATCATCTTCAGTCAAATGTACTTTTGAATCTCCTATTTTTAATTCATTTCCATCAATTCTCGCTCCATATACATGTGACTTGTGTAGTTTTGGGTTTGCTTTTATTTCATGTAACATCTTCATGATATACTTTCTTCCAAGAGGTCCTTGTTGCAATATATCACTACTTAATTTTGTTAGATTTGGAATTGATTGTTCTGCTTCAGGTATATGTTGTTCTTGTTCTTCTTCTTTTTGAACATTTATTTCTGGTTCTTCTTCTCTTGTTTCTTCTTCTTCTTTTTGAGAAACTTCACTATCACTTGTGTAAGAATCATCATCTTCTTCCTTTTTTAAACTCTTTACTTCAAATTTGGAAACAGGTAGCAAAACATCTCCTTCATAATGAGGTTTACCAATAGTTTCTGTTATCTGTTTTAAAGGTTCTGTAATAGGCTTAAATGTAGTCTCCAGGAATTCTTCTCTTTCATTCAAACCCATTCTTAATGCTCGATTTTTAAGTCTAATTGAGTCACTCAGTGATTTTATTTCTTTTAATAGTTTTTCTTGGTTCACCATGTTTACGCTGCGAGGTCCAATCTATTACTAAACGTATCATTAATCGTTCAATGGATTAATACAAATTTATCCAATCCTATACGATATCTTCCATTTTTTATAGCTTCTTCTTTCATAATAACAAGAAATCCATATTTTTCAGCCCATGCTTTGCCACACATTTCTTTAAATTTATCAAATGACATGTCTGCATTTACATGATCATTATATATGTGCTTTAAATTTGTTTCATCCTGCTTGAAGATAATAAGTAGATTTGCATTATCTCTTATTAGTTGTTTTGGAATTTTGCTGTAAGTTTGGCCAATATAAATGCTATCAATATTATAATGTCTCCCCATGGCAAAATAACTTCTAATAGTGTCATGATTTTCACATGATACATCATCGAATATAAATATAGAAAATGGTTTAGCCTCGTTTGGCTCCATTATAGTTTCACTAGCATTAAACTTGTAGAAATTAACTTCAGGCACACTTGCGAGTACCTTATCCAATAATTGGTATTTGGGTTGTTGCAAAGATTTGGAAAAGATATAAATGTTGTTGAAACGTAATCCTTTAGGATTTGTTATTAAGTTAAAAACCACATTCGTCTTTCCACAATTTGACGGTCCAGTTATTAAACATCTTATTGTGTTTGGCAGTAGTTCACCATGTTTTCCATGATTTAACTTGTCGTTGTCAACTGTTAATTCATCAATATTATTAATAAAAAATCGATCCTTTTGTTGCACAATCTCCATCTTGTCTAAAGGTTAAACACGTAATGAGTTGAAAAATTGCTACACCAAGTCTTTTGTAGGGATCCAAGAGTCTTCACTTTTATCAAATCCCAACCAACGTACTTTAACCTTATCCTTTTTTCTTTGTAAAATTTTTTCAACAAGATATACATCGCCGACTGATGATTTTAACAACTCATGTCCGTAGAATCCACCTTCGAGTAATTCACCCTTGTTGTCCTTTAAGATGTAAGTTTCAGGTATTGTTGGTTGCACTTTATAGATTGTAAACACTTCATTAGTCCAGTTTGGCAGATATCTTTTACTAAATACTCCTTTGTACTTACTTATACGAACTTTATCATCAACTTTAAATGTTTTAGGCTGCATTTTTTCACGTTTAGGAGCTGTATTATTCCTAATACGTTTTAATACCACCTTAGCATTACTGCTATTTACTTGATTAGGCTTCATACCAATGGTTCGATGATACTTGTTGTTATATTCTTTTATAAGTTGCGGTAAGATATCATACCAAACATATGATCCTCGTTTGGAAAATGTTTTATACATTGCTCCTTTTAATGTTCTATTGAATCTTTCTATTATTGAAGCTTTAACTTCAGAATTTGTAGAATAATGATTTATTTTATACTTCTTCATTAAAGCTGCAAATTCTTTGTTAAAATACTCTTTCCCATCATCAGTTTGTAGATGTTTGATGTTGAATTTATTTCTTTGTATAGCCGTTTCCATAGCTTTTGTAACACTTTTACCAGTCTTGTCCTTTAGCGGTAAGGCATCAGCCACTTTAGTAAAACAGTCTATAATCGCTAAAATGTATTTGAATCCTTTATTCAACTTACTATGTGGTATCATTTCAATGAGATCGGCTTGGAAAAGATCATTCATTCCTTTTATAACTGTACTTCTTCTAGGGAATTTTCTTCTTGCTGGCTTATGAAGTTCATTTACAATTTTATTTTTTAAGTCTTCCATCTTCAGTTGTGTCTTCTACATCGCTTGTAAAGATACTGATCTCTAGAATGGTTTATCCTCTTTTATATACGGTTAGGATATAGGTCAAGGCCATTTTACGTTGGTGTAAAAAAGAGGGAACATGACATTGGGCTTGTCATGTCCCCTCTTCTTTACGAAAGGAAAAAGGAAGAAGGTAAAGGACGAAGAAAAGGTTTACTGATCAATAGGGATTAGGGAATAGTGGCCGAATGGCAATGTGTTGATGTTATTTTCAAGAATGTGGCGTTTATCATCCTTATAACTTAATGCCCACTTTGTTTGTTTTACACTATACAGTATATGGTTGTAGCTTCTGATGGTGTTGAATGTTGCGGTTGTTTCCACATTTTCAAATAAACATCTCTTATAATGGTCAAACTGTACTTTCTTCTTTAGATATGAAGTCTTGATGCCTTTGGCTTTCTTCACCACTTGATGTTCATCCTTTTCACTGATGTACAGTTGGAATGAGTACAGTTTGGACATTAAAGCGACAACTTCTTCCATTGGTACACCATTTGTTTCGTCTTTAAACTTGCCCAACACCTTTTTATTTCTATTGTAGTCATAGTTGGGATGATCTTTAGGATAATCTGAAAAGTCAAAGTCAGTAGTATATACAAAAGTACGTAGATCTTCATACATGTCTTCTGTTCTTATCCAATAAATGAAAGCATCTGTATCCATATATGCTATCCCGATGTTTTCTCTTCCATAAAACTTCACCATCTTGTTGTAGTGAAAGTCATACATGTGGGTTTTAGAAATATCCAAAATAGACATTCCCACATATAGAGGACGATCCATTGTTATTGAGATTTTGTTCATGGTAACAGCTACAAGATTCTCGTTAATAATTACACTTGTTCCAAAGTTTGGTTTTTGTACTAACTTTTGCAACTTCTCCGGATCGCTTACTAATTTTACATCTTTATGTTTTCTTTTGTTTTCCAACGTTTTGCCAAATATTGAATTATTCATTAATTTGAAAAAGTCCTTTTGAAAAGCGGATGTTGCTGCAGTCCTTCTTCTTGTGTTGTTGTCGATGTATGGTTTTAACCAACAAGATTGATTAAATTGTATTGCTCTATTGATTCTTGTTATTTTCAATCCCAGTTCTATTGCTTGCTGTATTGTCCAATAATGAGCTACATATCTTGACTTGTTGGTTAACGTCATCATTAATTTGGGCCATCTACCAGTTGGTGATATTTCCGTCTTTGGCAATAGTGGTAAATCGTAGTGGTGGTCATGCAGTTGTTCAGGATATTCAAAGTCCACATCCAAAATGTAACCAATGTCTCCATCTTTGGGTATGTCCATTATATTGCCTATCGAATCTGGGTTCGCCCACTTAAAATTACCATATGGAAGAGGATTTGACATAGCCCATCCATATAGGTTATTTGCGTCAAAATAACCTAAGAATGTTGTTGGTTGTGACGCATCGAAGTTTGGGAGATATTTGTTGTTGGCTTTTACATGTCTAGTTACACTTTGTGTCAATCCTCCACGAACACCTGACTCTATCATCAAAACCATATCAATATCTGTAATAAGTTCAAGCCTACACTTTGTTTCTTTCAGCATAGCTTGCCATGCTAGTCCAGGTGATGTATAAGAATGAAGTGGGTCCAATCCATATGCTTCAAAACAGGTATCTCTAAATTCTTCCATTATATCACAAAGTAAAGTCACATCTAATTTAACATAAAAGTCGGAATATTCTCCCAATGTTGACATTCCTAGTTCATTCCATACTTTACAAGCGTGTTGATAGTCCTCTTCACTGATGTCCTCTTCATACAACTTACTCTTGAAGGCTTCTCTTGGCGGAAGTGATGTTTCTTCAAATTTTTCCAAACAATTGATGTAATCATAGGGGAAAACACCTTTGCGGAGAACCAAATCCAATTTATCTTTACTTACAATCTTCATTGTTTCTATTAAATTTTCTTTCTTTAAGTTTTCAGTAAGTTTACTTAAGCTAGATGGCATAAAACGGTAAGAGTCTAGAAAACGTAACTTCATATTTCCAATTGTTTTACTAAAACTAATAAACTTTTCAGTAGTTTCCGCTATCACATCGATTTTTCCATCATCTCGTCCCAATTCCGGTATGATAAAATGTGCATCATAACCACTAAGGTTATGCAAAATTACAGGTATAAAGTTGCGAATTTGATAGTTAATATTACATCTGTTACATGCGGCACCTCTATAATAACCTGTTAGATGGTCATGATCACGTACCTTGTGATTTTCCAAAGTATATTCATTTTTACATAAATAACAATGGGTCGAATTTTCATACTGAATCTCTTCTTCTTCATCCATCGGTATCATTGGTACAATATCACTATACAATTTTTGTACATTTTCTGCTATCGAATATAAGTGGTCAAGGAAAATTTTAGAAGCATTTTCACCGCGATATATGACAGGTTTTGAAGTTAGATCATATTTATTTAAATGATCTTCTGACAGTGTAGATTTAATTAATAAACAAAAACTGTTTGGATCATGCATTTGGTACTTAACACTTTTCTTGGCTTCATCATCATTATTTTCAATAGGAACAAGTGTAGATTCAAAATCCGCATAAACAACAATGGGAATACGGTACTGATGAGATATCTTCTCAAATTTTAGCTCGGCCTTATCTGGTGATGGTAACATTATTTTTGCTTCATAGTTGTTGTTACATAGTTTTTTATGCTCTTGTAACCATTCTTTTCCATTTCTTCTTTCTTGTTGAAAATTGAAACATCGTTTGCAAATTATCTTCTTATGTCTAGTTTTACACAGTTGGTTATTAACAAGAGTTTCAAACTTTTTGATCCATACATAGTGTGAAACATCACCTCTTGTAAGTAATAGCAAGTCCCTATGATCCGGTAGTTCATTCTTTACCACACGCAATGGGTACACTTTATTCGAACTGTCCAAACCGAAAACATTAACAGATGTTCCAGGGTTTTGTTTTTCGAACTTTGGGATGTCCTTTAAAGTCACTGGGTAAGTCAATCCTTGAAAATTATATCTATATCTGTAAGTTTCATATTCTTCACTGGGTCTTTCCGAATTTTGAGGAGGTACAAATTTTGTCGTCATTGCATATCTAAAACATTCCATATCTTGGTTCTTAACATTTATACATGATTTAGTATCCGAAATTTTCTTTGGGAGCGGAATATAACTGCTACCCCTTAATCCGTAGCCGTGTTTATGAGTTCTAATATCCATACCCTCAATACTAACCAAACTCCAACCAGATCCTCTGCCTTCATGTTCTTCAATTTTTGTTAATATCTCTTCTAAACAATCTTCAACTATTGAATTAATATCTGAACTTGCCATGATGGTCTGGTTTTTTGTTATGAATCCTCTTGGTGACATTTCTCCTTCTACATTAATAAACATAGCATGTAGTAATATGCTAAATTTAATGAAGTTTAGTCTTCTTAATTCTTCTGTGAGTGTTCTCCTTGCAATTGTACGCACTTCCTTAAAAAACTGCTCCAATTTCAATTTTTCATTTTGAATTTTGTGGTGCATTACTACTTTACCTTCTAAAGCATATACTTTTAAACTTGGTATAGCATTCGAGGGTCCTGCTAATGATTCTTCTTGTTGTTCTTCTTGTTGTTCTTCTTGTTGTTCTTCTCCATATAGTTTTAAATCTTCATATTCGGTTTCTGTTACATCTTCATTATTATTATGGAATAACTCTTTGTGTATTTCTAGTAGAATATTATCATGAAAGATTTCTAAGCAAATTTCACATTGATGCATCTTGTTGATGTTTACTCTTTGAAATTTAGCAGCGAAATGAAATGATTCTCTACTGCTCCCTTTTTATAACCTCCCAGTTGTAGTGGGGAGGGGGGACGGTAAGATTTTTAGTGAGATGTTAAAAATAGTAGGTTAAGACTAAAGCTGAAAAGTAATGATTAAAGCCTATATTTTTTCTTCCAATTGCAAATACTCCACATATACCTCCTCCGCCCATAGCCATAACAGATCACTGTTACACCAATATACACCAAAGGTGGGTCTATCATCAACTAAAATTGGAAATGCTATGTTTACTAATCTTTCAATTTCTATCCATGCCATAACTTCAATTACAAACCTTCCTATAAATTTTTATTAAAACAAAATAATTTAATTCTGTCTTTATCACAATATTACTCTTAACTAGAGCTTTCCAATGATGTATCGCTTGCCCTATTCCGGCAAACCGTTCTCAAGTTATAAGAAAATTTGTTAGCACTTGGCTGGCGGGGGGGGGCGGGGGCGGGGGCGGCGGGGGCGGGGGCGGGGGCGGGGGCGGCGGGGGCGGGGGCGGGGGCGGGGGCGGGGGCGGCGGGGGCGGGGGTGGGGGCGGGGGGGGGGGCTATGCATGAATGGATTGAGGTCAAGGTCACCAAAAAATAATAATGATCCAAGGTGATGGAGGCGGCAATAACCGTCTCCACCACCCTGTGTTCCTCAAACACTCCCAATCCCAACCCAAAAAAGTTACGTCTTGCGAGGGATCCCAATTTTTTTTTGCCCGCACGCACTTTGGCGATCCAGTTTGGTGAGCTGTGATACGGGCGGCCAGTCTCGGGCCATTTGGCACTGGGCTTGACCATGTGGTAGTTAGGGACACTGGAACAGCTAGTGCAAGACGCAACTCTAACCTCCCACCCTTAATCTAAACCCGCCCAAACATATTTTTGCCTGACCAAAATTAAAAACAAAAATCAAAAACAATAAAAATATGCGCTACCTACGGCACAACGCGCATGTCCCACCCATATTTAATGAAGTTCAATCCAACTTCTTAAAGTTACATTTAAATTTAAATTTAATCTACCCATCCTAACAGCTAGCTGTGAAATGTAAAAAATTATTAGTACACAGATAAACAAACACAGACATAGATACACACACACACACACACACACACACACACACACACACACACACACACACACACACACACACACACACACCATAAACCAATACTTAAAATTAAAAACACATTTTTTAAACATAAATAATACCATAACACACCTTAATGCTAACATCGCAATGCGCAAGTTAAACCTTAAAACTAACACATCTTAAGACTAAAACCAAATAAAACTTTACATAAAACCATAGACACACACACACACACACACACACAACTTATATTAAATAATAATAGCCTAACAACAAGAGTAACTCAAATATATATCGGCCGCTTATACATTTGAGTTGCCCTCTGAGTTCGGAACAACCATCGCGTCCGACGAATTGTTCCGAACTAACTCAGCAATAGTCGCCAAAGAGGTTCTCGGCTCACAAAGTGGTGGGGGGCCTGGAGGGGTTTGAGGGGCGCGGAACTTTCCAGTAAGGTCAGTGGAAAATCCCCAACGGATGTGCTTTGTTACATGTGGGTCGCCCCTAACGCAGGTGGAGCCTTGTGCCTCTTAATTAGCATTAGATAACATCTAATTACATCCGCTGACAAGTACATCCGCTGACAGCTACATGCGCAGCTTTCCCCGTCGCGTGCGTGACAGCATAACTATCGCAGTTTGTTATCTGCCCTCTTCCACCGCTTAATTATACTTCCAACGGAAATTAATCGCCGGTACACGCAGCCTGTGGGAGGGGGCGGTGGCGGGGGCGGGGGCGGGGGCGGGGGGGGGGCTTCCGGTTTCCGGTCCGGTCGGGGGGGGGGGTCATGCATGAGTAACCATCCGCATGTATATAAACGACGGGAAGCTCGCGCGCATCCCATATAGGGAGCTGACACCCCAACGGTAAACAACCAATCCGTGAGTTCATACCACATAGTACTTTAACACACTATTTATTTTAACATTTTTATTATTTTTACACTATTTCTTAACACTACATCAGTTATTTTATATATCTTAATTTTATTTTCGTGTCGAGTTTCCATTTTTTTTTTAACTAAAATATGCTAATTAACATCGTGTGCAGGAAACTGACACTGATTAATTGCAGGTTCCATTCTTACACACCTGTTTCCTCCTTAATATGCAAATTACTCTCTTACTTTAACAACACTTAAACTCTAACCGCTACTTCTCGGTCATATTAATATAATTAGTGCTACACTACGGGATTTACCTGTGCAATAGTGCACGCTATGTTTCCTGCACGTCTGCAGGTAATACACCTTACAATCATATACTTATTGCTACATTACACAAGACATTTCTTGCACACCTGCAGGTAATACACTTGCTGACCGTCTACTATTATAATTATTGCTACAGTACAAGAGACATTTCTTGCACACCTGCAGCTTATACACTTTACAACCGTTTAATATTAAAATTATTGCTATACTACAATGGTTACCTGTTCAATCACAGTTGTGGTCCCCCCACTTGATTATCCACAGAGCAATACTTGCAATCCTACAACTGAATAATTAATTAACTTCCGCGATCACCAGTACTTTTTTAAACTATCCGTCTCTTCCTCTGACTCTTGTGACCATAGCCGCAGCCAACTGACAAATAACCGAGCTCTCCCGAACCTCGCTCTTTTATGCGGTTTTCTCAGGGAGGGGGTTGGAGGGGCGTCGCACGTGACTCATCGATCGCATAAAAAGGGGTGTTGCTGCCGCGCGCGCGCCATTTCGGTGGCGGAATCGGTCGGGTGAGGTACTATCCGTTAGTCTCTTGCGCTTTTATAACTAACGCTTGTTACTCTAAAATGTGTTTGCACTTAATATGCTAATTAGTCTTTATATTTGTGCACAGGGCATTTCCTGCACACCTGCAGGTGATACACCTTACAACGGTCTACTATTATACTTGTTGCTACAATACAAGATTTACCTGTCCAATTGGCAATTGTAATCCCACTTAGTTGTGCACAGGATATTTCTTGCACACCAGCAGATCATACACTTTACAACCGTCTAATATTATAGTTATTGCTACAGTACAAGTATTCCTACTTATTCATGCACGGAACATTACTTGCAATCCTGCACCTGAATAATTAATTAACTTCTGCGGCTACCAATACTTTTTTTCGCCTATATGTTTCCCCTGCTACAACCTTTCGCGGCGCCGCCCGACAAATAACTGAGCTCTCCGAAGTTCTGTTCTTTTATGTCATCCTCTCAGGGGAGGGGTTGGGGGGGGGGGCCGCACAACCCCCATATAACGGGCATCGGTACCGCGCGCGCGTCATTATAGTGGCGATAGGGCAACAGTAAACAACTATCCGCAAGTCTCTAACACCTAGTCTAACACTTTTTTACTTACACTTTTTTACTCTAACATATGTTTGCACTTATTATGCTAATTAGTCTCTATATATTCAGACACACTCGCGGGCGCCGGTCATATACTCGCCGATTGTCGGAGAGTACACATCTCCCCTTCGTGTATTATCATGGCTTCGCACTCTTTACAACTAAAGCTTTTACGCACAAAACATATTTTACAGAAACAATCTAACTCCACAGTTTCTAAACCGCGTACTACATTGGCTAAGCTTAAGAAATACTACAGTTTTCACCCGTTGTACTTTGCAAAACCTAGCCTGTGCAACACTGCATACTGTACTGATACTGTTTTGCACGCCGTCTTAACTGACATGCTGCAGTATCAACATTTCAATCTTGTTACACCTATTGACGACGCTATCCAATTATTCTTATTCACTATATTACCGGGTTTATATGATCGTTCTTCCTTGGACACATGTCTCATTCTACTGTATCGACTCCCACTGTAAACACCTAGGAGCTCTCCTATCATGCAACTATTATTTTAATTTAATTTTAAAAATAAACGATAACCTCCCGCGGCCCGGCGCCGCCCCACCCCATTCCCACCGAGCCCCTGCGGCTCCCACTTTTTTAAAACCCCCTCCGGATGACCTTGACCCACTTCCCAAACCCATCCATCACTGTCACCCCCACCCCACACTTCCAACCCCACACCTGCCACTTCCAACCGCTGACCTTGACCTGAGCCAGGAGTGGCCAAAAGACACTACTGGCCAGTTTTAATTACTTCCCGGGGAACATTTACCAAGTTTTCTTAAAATAGCCTTCGCACACAGATCGAAAATTAATTAAATATCCAAGGATGATGATAGAAATTAAACATTAGAGATCTGAATGTTGCATCGTCGAACATCTTGGCACGGGTTCTAATGAAATTCCAGATCTTTCATTCAGGAATGCTATTAACATTACCCACGCGATGTCAGGGACGGAGCATTTGTAACCTTTGTAATTAAAATACCTCGGTTTGTTTTGATTTTGTCCAAGAAATAACGTTCGTATTTTTTATGTTTATACTTTGTAGCAAAACCTCCTTAAAAACTGCAACTCCTTAATAAGTTTTAAAAAATTTTCAATCTTTCATTTTCTAATCTTTAAACTAAACTAAACACACTTACAAAAATGTGTAAGTTCAATACAATTTTATATTGTTGCTCAATTTAGTTTCAGATCATTAGCTGTATGAATGAAAGGACAAATCTATTAAGCAATTCTTAATTCAAGGGTCAACACAGATTTGCAATTATGTGTTCCAAAAATATTTTCACCTCAAATCTTGAAAGTACTTGGTTTATGAGCCAGACATCCCTAAACACATTTTTCGATATGATAAACTATCAAGTTCATAAATGGTAACCTCTTATGTTATGCCATCCCCTTAATATGGCGACACAAAAATAGAATAAAATTACAAAATATGGAGGTTAAATAGATATAAATTGGATGAATTATAATGTACACTAATTTGTTCCTTTTCCATTTCCACTTTATTTCTATATGTAATAACCAAAAAAAATGTCAACCATAAAAGTAAACCTGGAGTAAGCTGTAAATATTTTGAGACGGTACGTCAACCAAGTTGACGATAAGCTAAAGAGGTTTGGTAAAGGGAGAGAGGAGCTCTCAAGTGTAAGGTGTTTTTGTCTGTTCGCATGATGGGATCTGTTGGGGGGGGAGGGATATGGGGGACTAAAATTAGGGGGGGGGGGGAATCGATGGCTGTATATGATTGAATCGTGTGGTGTGTTGCACCTCCTTTGTTCAATTTTTAGTTTCTTTTTTGTTGTTAAAAATATTTTTTACTATTAATAAAACTGATATTCAGGAATAATTTTAACAATCGAACACTTCCCAAAAGAATTTAAATTGAAACGTGTTGAAAATATGGAACATTATCGTATAAACTTTTGCACAACACGCATTGAGATCACAGCGTAATTTCAGGGCATGAGAGCGTCAACGGTATCGGCTTATCCTGAACCGCCTCAAACTTGATGCTGCGCTCGAGTAGGCTTGATGTTCTTCAAAAGACCGAAAGCCTTTTGAAATAATGCAATAAAGTTTTATATTTCAGTTTACAGGAAGATATTTTATAATTTTTAAAATATTTGATTTTAAATTTTTTCTCACATAACAAAGTAGTCATTTATTTACTTAACAAATTCTCTTATTATAATCGTGATCATTAGTTTAAATTATTTTAAATAAAATAAACTATTGCTATCTGCTATTAAATTACTTGTCGCCAAAATTAAAACTTTTTTGAATAATCATAAATTTTAATTAGTTGATAAGAAGTTTGCAAAATGTTTTTAAAATTTGTTTGTTATTTATAGGCTTTTAACCTAACTAAAGTTCAAAGTAATCCTAACAATAAATCCAAAATGAATCTAATTTACTGTAAAAATAAGATTTATTCAATAAAATGATGTACTTAATTATTTTTATAATTAGAATTCAGTCCAATCTAGAGAAGCCACTTGTTTGCACATCATTCATTCATTTATCTAGTTGGCATTCAATTATGTTTTAGCCACAATAAATTTCATAATTACTTTCAATAGTTTAATCAACTGAATCGACTAATTAAAAGCATTCTGAGTTCTACCAATCCATAATACTATGAATGAAAATATGATAATTTTATTGTTTTTGTATAAAGTATTAATGTTTCAAGATTTTTTAAAAAGCTAAACTAAACAAAGGACTATACTCAAATCTAAAATATTTTAGTTTCCTTAATGTAGTCTAGTCACTGACCTTAAAATAAATTTCTTCCAATTTAATAGAATGGACAATATTGCATGAGTGAAACAGAATTACAAAAATAATTTTGTTGTGAATTTGTTGTAAACAGCTCCCGCTGAAAGATGGCCAATAGAGTTTACTTCAAATTCCCCAGAGTGCTGTACCGCGTTGGCTCGTTTATTCCATTACGGAACATAACAACGCTTTGAGTAGATTGGGTTAATATCCTCTCATACTCTTACCAATTTTTCAGAAAGATACTTTTATTACTGTAGTAAATAGATTTTCCTAAATTATTTGCTCACTTGCGAATTTTATAAATATGCCATTGTGAAGTGACAATGGAATACCTACTTCTTGCTTCTTATGAATAAACCAAAATAACTTTCACAAATCACATAAACCTATAGACAAATTAGTGGTGCCTTTAAAAATTTGGACAAAAAACTACTTTTCACCTAGTCCTCCATATTTTTGTGCGCTTGATCGAATTACAAAAAAAGTATTACAACTCAAAAAAGAAAAATTCAGGATGTCTTTAAAATTTCCATAATTCTGTTGGGATTGCATAAAATAAAAAACAAAATTAGCCCACACCAAATTTAGAATTTGAACTGTAAAGCTGTAAAGTCATCATTTTATCACAACCCAACCCCCGCCCAACCCAAAAAAATAATAGAATAATACAAGGCATTAATTTTTTAATGATCTTAATGACATTAAGTACAGTTTATTCCTTCCAGACTTTGTTCAAGTTGTGTGTTCTGTGTTTGATGGTTTTATTCACTTTCAATCAAAATATTGTAACATTGTACTAACTTTAAACTGATTAATCTCATGAAAAGCCAAATCAAAATTGAAGAAAAACCCTTTATCTACTTCCAAAACTATTTCAACTAATTTATTTTCTCTATTGTAGGATGCATTCGATGGGATTGCACTCGGCCTTGGCCATCAAGCGACAGCGGAAGCGGAGAGAGGAGCAGAAGAAGGCCAAGGAGCGGAGATACAGCACACAGTCGACCGAGAGCGGGCTGGGGGAGAGCCGGTCATCCTGTGCCAGTCCAAGGAACAGCATGGGGAGTCTGGACTTGCGCAAGGCGAAGAAGGGTCACAAGAAACCCAAGACAACTCCTCCGTCGCAGGATAAAGTGGTGTCTACAGTCGGCATGATGCACATCGGAGTCGTCTTCTTGGTCCTCGGACTGTTTCTGATCGGCTCCGGGTTGATCCCTGATGACATCGAGCACTGGAAAAACAATCCCGGAGTGTCGTACTTCAACGAAATTGTCCTTGCTGGAATCTTCGCATTCGGGCTAGGAATCTTTTTGATAGTTTTGAACGCAGTCTTGGCGAAGAAAGAGGAGGATGATTTGACAGCCTATGTAGAAAGACAGTTGAATCGCACAAAGTCAGGACATAGACTGGTGAGGGATGTGGAAACTGGGAATTTGACAACGAAGCAAGAACAACGAGCTAAAGAAGCTGAAGAACACATGTCCACTTTGAACACCACTCTAGAGGACATCACTCCGATCCATTTCAGCCCCACTTTGCGCTCTCCTCCCCCTCTGTCTGCTTCCACGCCGAGATCCGACCTGGAAAGAATACTCGAGGAAGAAATCTCAGAGAAAGGAGAAGACAACCGACTGATGGAAAGATTCAATAAAGAAACCCTCTCTAACAACAGTTCATCGGGCACCGCTGACTATGACACTAGAGAACTTCTGCAGACGAGATACTACAACTACTCGAATCATAGATAAATCGATTCATAGATGAAGTTCTCTCTTGAAATGTGATCTCTTGAACTCATCATACAGTTCTGGTAGAGCAACGCACAGACTTTCACCTCTCCGGTGGATCTGATCTCTTCTGGTTTTCTCTTGTAGAGGCTTTTAGATTCCAACCTAGAATGTAGCACTTACAGTTGATCAGGAGGCATAGCTTGATTTGAAGATTACGTGCAGTTTATATTTTATACAAATGTAGTAGCTTCCGCCATACCCAGGGTTGAAGGTAGGACTTTGTTGCGTCTGAAATGTTTCATTTCATTCTGAGATTGTTATTACTTTTAATAACCACTTTGTTGAATTTAAATTCAACTGTTACATTTTTATATATTTTACTAGTTGTGATAATTAAGAACCATCTCTTCCTTGCAAAGAAATATTTGAACCAATTTAATCGTTATTGATGTCTTGACACTCGTCTTTGTTTTAAACGAGATACTTGCGGCTTTCAGAATATTCAATACGCTTTGATGGTACAAACAAGTTATTACAAGCTGTTAAATTTGGGTAAATGTTCAATTGTGGCCACAGATATTTTTGTTTAGTTCTTATTCACAGTTAATTAAACAAACGTTTATTTTAAGCAATTCAGATAAACCCTTCTTTGAAAGCTTTCATAGCATTTCCTTCATATTTGAATTACTATGATTCTTTCATTCACATTGTTAAATTTTGAGTGGCCACTATTGTTAACATTGGCTGTAGGATAATTTATGAAGAGTTTAGCCAGAATATTTTTGTTAGTTGTCAAAGGGTAGCAAAATGAGGGGTTGGAGAAGAACTATGGGGTTGAAACAATTAGTTAAATTATTATTTTGGAGTGATACCCTTTAAGTTGTTGATGGTAAAAAAGTGCATTGTGTGTTGTCTCCAGTATGATAATATAATCTCCTCGGGTTGAAATGACAAATAGTCTAGATCGAAGTTGAGAATTGTTACAACCAATGTTGCCAACTGTTATAAAATGTCTTGAGCACTACAAATTCCCCTCTCGAACCATAACTTTTTCTTTAACAAATAGCAACCTAGGCAAGAGGTGTATTTTCATATTAGTACGTGGTACAATTAGAGAACGATATTGCAAATTCCCATATTTACCAAGATAACAAAAAATAATTATTGTATTGATTTTTAACTTGTTAGTAAATTTTAATCTTGAGAGAATGAATCACCCCATCAGTGAAAATTTACTTTTAACTTATTAGATACTGAATTAATTACTTGCATTAAACTCATTTATAATGCATTAAATTGCTTGTACATCTTTATCTCTAATATTAAATATTTGTAAATAATATGAATGATGGAATGAATCTTTATCATCATCTATATAAAAAAACACAACCTTTCTAAGAGCAAAGACAATTACTAAGAGTAAAATTTATTTTTATTTTGATTACGTATAAGTATTAAATGATAATTAAAAATCTAATTTTCTCTTTTTGAGTTCGTTTCAATATTTTTATTAATAAATTTTATGAAAAATTTCCTGTTGCATTAACTTAAATATCTACCGTGATTCAACAGTAAGTTATACAATGAGTTTTAATTTTGTGTGTTTATGCTCACACATAATATATAATACAACATGTGCTACCCTGTTAATAAATATTGTCATACCAAATAAATTATTCTATTTAAATACAAATTTTCAAAAATCTATTACGGGTGTTTTTACATGTTTTAAGCGATTTTTATTTTTCCCTATGGGCCATAAATATTTGTTATTATTGAAAATACATATCCTTGCCTTTCCCTTGCTAACTACAAAATATAAAATAATTTGTTGACATCTTAATAATATCTATGATAAGGAGCATATATATTTTTACATTGCCTCCAAGGCCGACAGTCTGGTACTATGTTCCTATAACACTATTAAAATGCTTTTCTATTATTTACTGTAGAAGTATCTTTCTTGAGTGACGGAAACTTATTTGTTTTGAGCGCAGTTTGTTAAATGCAAGGCGATAATGAGTGACTTCTAGTGTACAAGTACCTTTGCTATTTTGGTTTTAATTTTATGTTTCATTTTTAGAACTCCAAGAATATTTTGTAACCTGTAACTTTATTATTTTAGTCAGCAAAATGTAGTGTGTTGTTAAGTTTATGTTTATGAAAAATAGCAAAATAGTATTTGATACAGTTGTTTTAGTTTGTAAGATTATTACTATTTTGAATTTTAAATATACTATCTTTAATTTGTACATTAATAATAGTCTATTAAATACTTGCCAACAATTGTAATATGGTTTAGAAAATGTTGTTTATTATCTACAGTCTTTATTAGCTTTAAATATGTTTCTAAATATTATTTAAATTAGGTCGGGGAAAAATATATTCATTAACCTAGAGTACTTTTAACTGTAGTTTAATTAAATTTTCAATTCACACTTATCTACATTGTACATTATTAGAGAGTACAATATAGAGAAGTATATATATTCTCAATTAAAACAATTCGTGGTAATATTATAGCTAGATTTTGTACATAATATGTAATTTTGTATATGTACTCTATTACTCAAAGATATTTTTTTAAGTATTGTTACAAAATCAGCTGTTTGTAACCGCTGGAAAATAGCTTCGAAAATTGCCGCATGGCTTGTACTATAAAAATATATTGTACTCTATTTACTGTAACTTTTGAGATCCACACGGTGGAAGTCTTTCAACTTTGCTGAGTGGTTGTCTTTCTTAGTATAAAACACAACTAAGCTTTTTTGTTTACTTAATTAAAATGTTTTCAATGTTTTATAGCATTTGAACTAAGTTGAAAAATTTATATCCTGATTATTAACTTATTCTATCTATAATTATAAAAGTTACATTCCTTAGAGTCAATTTATTGCTGTGGTGTCCGATGTCTGAATTACTCTATATTATCATCCAAAATTCATATAAATATATAAAATAAAACCCATTCTGAAAATATTCATAGTAGTGCAAAAGTAGGGGAGCTGGCTCAGTTCAAGGTCACCTGAAGGATGACGTCATCGAGGTCAATGACCTCACCGATGACGTCATCCCTCAGGTGACCTTGAACTGAGCCAGCTCCCCTACTTTTGCACTACTATTCATATTAGAGTGATACATTAAATTTTAAGTTTAGTCATCAAATTTTTTACTTGTTTACTTTAAAACTCTTTTTTATTGAACAAATTCATAAGACAGATTATGTACTTTATTCCTTGAATACGCATCTCCTAACAAAGTTTTAAATACAAATAATTTTGAAACCTTATAAAAAAGTTGGATTTTAGATTTCTTACATCGAGCAGAAAATCCACAGCAAGATACATCGAATTTGAAGCCCAAAGAAGCTTTTACCATGTAACGCCAATGCCACATATTATCTACTCTCTACATATTTTCATAAGCACTTTCTCTTGTATATATATTTATGCACATTTTCACACATAAGAATCAAGTTTCGAACTATCAATACTTGACCAAGCGTTATAGTATGTACAACTTTACAATTTTTATAAAACTTATTGGTTGTGGGTGAATTTTACTTCAGTTTTGAAGTGACTTGACTGTTGTGAACTTGCGTGTGATTTAAGCTTTAATGTTTGTCTTGCATTTGACTGAATCAATTTGACTAAATTTAAGTTATTGATGTTATGATTTGTTGTTTTTACCGTCCAATGTATATAGTAAAACCAATTTGATATTTTATATTTTTTAATATAGGCTATGGATTTTAAGTGTTGCCATACTTCTCTATGGCTCATTTACTATATTTTCTCCGTTATGACAAAATATACATTACAAACTTGTCTGAATGATGATACCGATGAAAAATTATGATTAAACCACAAAAATTATATCTTTAATTTTGTTATCACAAATAATTTATAATCATTTTATTATAAATACCGACTTCGGACTCATACCTTCAATTACAATGATACTGATAGTTTGTTACTATTTGTATGTTACATTTAAAACATTAACATTTAAATACCAAAGACTAAACATACAGTATTTCAAATATGTAAATATCATAATAATGTTTGTTGTACTCGTGGAAAAATAAACTTGAATTCATTATGGAATTGATCATAATTTTTTGTAAATATATTTTTTTTTGTAATCCCATATTGTAAACGTTCTTTCTTGAGTAATTAAATATTTATGTATTCTATCCCAGTGTGTAGTGCATTTATAAATTAAATATAGTCAATCTTGCATTCTGGTTTAAGTTGTCTAATGTTTGTAATATTCTTCTCTTAAACCAGACATTATATACATAACCATATACATCTCAATAGGAACTTTTTATCACAATTTTTTTCCAGGGTTGTTAGTATTTTCTTACAATTCAGTGAATTACTTCTAACACCACAAAACCATTTAATTTGTAATTTTCAGTATTTCATTCTTAGATGCAGTACAGAACAGTTTCCAATATGACCATGCTTTGCTTGATAAAGACTGAATCGTGAAGAATATATTTGCAGGATCACAATAATCGCTTATTTTCGCCCTTCCTCTACGTTTTCTCTTATTACCCATATAAGTGGTTCTTTATGTGTAATTTTTACATTTTTGGTGTCGGTTTCCCATCAATGTTTTATCCAATGCCTTAAATTCAGTGTATTTCAGTGGTTGTGGATTTTGCACTTTTACAATACACGAATGGAAGGCGACGTTTTGCACTTTACTGTGTGTATTTATCTAATCATAACACTGTGATATGTAAAAATATTTCAATTTTGTTAATATAAGTTAGTAAGTTAGTTAGTAGTTATTTTAAACTCCAGAGTTAAGTGTTTTAAATATAATTTATAGTGTATGTTATTTTTTACAGATGTTACCTAATGTTTTGTAGTTATTTTTCTATTTGGCACAAACTGTGTGTAGTAGTGGATAAAGTCTTTTGATCATAATAGCTTTTGAATTCTGCTAAGAAAATATAAATGTAAACTCGAAAATCAATGCAAGAGTAAACTTTTGTGGATTTACAATTAGTATCTCTCTTATTTAGACTTAACTTGGCAACAGTTAGTTAATGTAGTTAGGTTTTTTATATCTTTTTACTTCATTGAATTATTTTAATGTGTTGATGTTCCTTTGTAATTTACGTACAGAATCTAAGTCTTGAGTTATTCCTAGTTTAAGAGCTGTATACCAGAGATTCAATTTTTCTAAAATTTTATAAATATTGTGTAAGTTGTATTTGATTAAACTAAATTAATAAATTTATCTGTATATTTGATTCCCTTTTGCCTTTTTCACACAAGGAATTTTATATACTTTGATGGTTCTAAAATAAATGTTTTAGTTTACAAATATTTTTCTTGTGCAACTAAAACAATTAAGTAAATTAAGAAAATCCATTCATGAAACAAAAATGCGTAGAAGGTTCTCTCCTGGAAGTATATTTTCAAACAATGAAGTTACCTTTATCTCATCCAAGCTAAAAAATGCTAGAATCCCCACATATGAATCACCCAAAAAATAGGCTCGAAGAAATTAAGAAACAAAGCAAAGGAATGAGTATGACAAGTTCAAAAAATTTGCGAGGGAGTGGGAATTTCATAAAAAGCAATGATTGATTTGGAAAGAAGTAATTGAGCCCATCGTAACTAAAAGAAATAAGTTAAAGTAAAATCAATAAAATATAATCAACGAGCAAGCATCAATGCCAGTATAATTCATAATACTCAAAGCCAAAATGAAATAGTAAAACTACACATAAAATAAGCATAATTTTAACACAATTGATATACATCTAGTATATTTAATTTTCATTCTCAATAAATTAAACTGTATTAAACATAGTTTCTGGACATTAAACTCTATTTTAACTTCTCCTCCGTAAAATTATCTATTGGGATTCAGATTAAAATTTTAAGTGTGAGCACGAGTACATAATAGCAATTTTTATAAAATTAAAGTAAAATACTCTTCCATGAGTCTTGTTTCAAAAAAATATTTAGTCCAGATAGTGTCATTTTTAACCCTTTTTAGTACATTTTAGTGATTGTTTTAAATTTAAATCAATTTAAATTGTTCTTTTTATGAACAACTCAAAACTAAAATTATTTTCAAGACTGATTTACAAAATCATTTATATGTTTTGTAACTGTGTTGTTTAAATCATTTAAATGTGTTAAATACATAAACACAGGAGGCCTCTTCTATCAATTTAGTCAATTTGGTAATTGGGACAATTACCCAAAAACCAGACCTTAAAAAATATATAACAGCTGACTATAAGTCATGAGTCACTGAAAGACACTTTAAGTTATTAAAACTTTATTTAAGGAAATATGGTATTCGAACATGTTTGTCAGTAGTTAAAATTTTATTTATTATATTATCCTTATGATAACAGAATGAGTGTTGCAATGGTATTTAAAATTAATGGGAACATTTTTCAAGTTGTATTTTTCAATTCCGTACTTAGTAAAATAAATTTATGGAACAGACTCAGTTCAGAAGTAATAAGAAAGTTTCACCCATTTGGGACAGGACAGGGGAAAACTGCTATAATTTAATGGACAAGGACTGTTTCATTAGCAGGTAAAACTATGTAAAAAATAAACGGTATCAGATAACTGACACATACTTTCTCCCAAGAATATGAAAAGGTGTTAAAAGCCTCAAAACATTAATGTCTTGATGGCTCAGTCGGACAGCCACCGGGTGAGCAGCACGAGTTTTTGCATCCAAAAATTGAGTTTTTTAAACACATTTTGCTCTATAACTTTTGAACGCGCATTTTCCTAGAGATCCGGGTGGTGTCATTTTATTCAACATTTTAATCTTAATAAACCACAAAAATTTAATCAAAATCGTTAGAGCCGTTTTTGAGAACTTTGGATTTTTCACGTTTTTGGGGGGTTTTTGGGGGTAAACTACCCTTAAAAATCAAAAATTCAAAAAAATGAAAAAAACGCCTGGAATTATCGTGGGTTTGAACCTACATACCAAGTTTCACCAAAATCGGACCATTGGGGCATTCTCTAGCTCTGTTTACATCCTGACACACACACACACACACACACACACACACAGACACACAGACATCACTCTGAAAACCCCTTTTTTGGACTCTGAGGGCACCAAAACGGATAAATTTACCAACAACTCAAATTTTAAAATTTTGACGAAACCAATACTTTCTTTATATATACATTTATAGGGGGAAAGGGGGCTCCAAAATGGATATATACATCATCAAAGGAATTGGAAATTTTTTACGAATACAATACTTCCATAATATATACAGCCCCATGTGTAACTCACTCACTCACTTATATGGGATACGAAGTTCTGACATAACTATTTAAGCTAGAGACTTGAAATTTGGCATACGTCTAGCCTGAATGGTCAATGCTAAGGATAAAATCTTAAACTTGCAAATTTGTAGTTTTAACCTACTAAAAAAAATTCAAAATGGCGGACTTCCGAAATTGTAATTTTAGTTTTTTGGCTCTAGCGGCCAAACGCTTCGTCCTATCTAAAATTTGAGAACAATACTACGATAGGGAATTTAATTATCTACAGCTTTGGTCCTGTGACTTTTTATCACATCTCGCACCGTTAAGCCTCCAGAGCGTTTTTAATGAAACCCCGTTTTTGGTTTTTGGGCTCTAGTGACTAAACGGTTTGTTCTACAAAAACTTTTACATAACAATTTTGATAGATCTTTTAAATATCTAAAATTTTTATCTTTACATATTTCACCGTATCTCCTCTCGTTTACTCACAAAATACATTTTTCACTTTTTCCGGATTTTTGAACATAAGTAGTGGGATTTTGCCGGTTCTGGAACAATAGAGAAATCGTAATTTTTGGTCCGGATGAGCTAGAAACTTGATATTTGGTACACACGTAGTTTGTATGGTTAATACAAAGGGGAAATCGCAAAACATTGAGTTTTCAAATTTTAACCCCCTAAAATTTTGTATGGTAAAATCTACACCATGTAAGGCATTTTCTAAATACTCTGTAACTTTTGAACGAGAGGTTCTATCTCGAATCTGAGGGATAATTCGTAGTCAGGAATTAGACGCTCTACAAGTTTAGTCCTGTGAAATTTTGCCGTATCTCACTCCCTTCACCCTTAAAAAAGGGCTTACTTTCAAAATTTCCAAATTTTTTCACAAAAATCTCGCTATTTTAAAATTTTTTATTAACTAATATGGCACACGGATGCTTGAACTTTAGTACATATTATGGTATCAACTAGATCTTACCTTTGTGGCAGCCATTAACCAATTTAAATTATAATTAAGTCAAAAAACCTTGAAAAACCCAACATTCTTAACATGTTTTCGTGTAAAATGTTTGTAAATTACTTTATTCTGCCAAATACACTGCCATATTGATATTTGTTTTGCTAGTATTACATTCTATTGTAAACCTTCTACAAGTTCAGTCCAATGCAGTTTTGCCGCATCTCACCCCCTTCACCCGTAAAGATTGGCGTACTTTCACATTATCGAAATTCTTTCACCAAAATAGCTCTATTTCAATATTTATCGTTTACTTTTATGACACATACATGCCTCAAATTTGGTATAAACTGTGAATATATCTAGTTCTTTCTATAGAAGCAGCCATTGGCCGATTTCAATCCAAGATTAGTAAAAAGACTGTGAAAACACTAAATTATTAACCTTTTTTATGTACAGTTTTCGGTGATTTTGTTAAACCCGGTAAAGATACTGCCATAACGATGTATGTTTTGGCAGCATTATATTTTTTAGATGCTTTTTAAGTTCGGCCCTTAAGATTTTGTAGCATTTCACTCTCTTCACCCCAAAAAAGGCGTATTTTCAAAATTCTTTCACAAAATTTGAGTTATTTTAATATTTTTTTATTTACTGTTATGACACTTGGATGACTGAAATTTAGCTCCACAAACACACCCTGAGCATTTTTTATAAAATATAAAACAAAAGTATAAATTTAAACTTTAAATATCAAGAGAATATCTTAAATGCTTAAGATTTCCTGAACTATTAAAAAAAGTCAGAGAAGATAAGTATAGAGTTGGGGTGGAGGCCTCAACTAGCCTGTTCAGTTCTTAAGACTTAGAACAATTAACGAATTCGGGGCAACCCCCAAAGGGGGCATGGGGGCGGAGCCCCCATCGAGCCGCAGGCGAGTTCTCCATATACTATGGTATAGGGGGAGAAAGTAATAGCAACCAAAACGTCACTAGCCTGATAAAAAAAATAATAAAAAAAACAGCTTGTGCATGTAATTAGTTGGATTATATCACTGGCCTGAATCGAAAGCGGTATTTTCCAACATCAAAGGAATGATACAGCTCTTCTTTTGTTCATATCTTCTCCGCAGATAATTGTTGCCAACTATTCAATTGTCATCTGGGACCAAACCACGTAATGACCTCGCCTGAGACTTAATGTGAGGCAAACAGTTCTAGCCTTTTTGAAGTTGATTTTTTTATTATTTTTTTAAAATATATTTTTTTATACATGTAACTAATGCGTTAAACATGCAAAGTGATAAAGTATTGTACTTACATTGAAATCTGACTTGAGATATTTTGTGAAAAATGCCTGATCACGGCTATACAAATATGTTTGAATTCATTGATGACTTTAATCTATGAGTTGACACATTAATTTCATTCACGTCTTTTATGGAGAACAAAACTATTGTAACATTTTACCAAACTAAAGTGTTTAAAGCTTGTCCATTTAATGATGCAATTAAAAAAACAATTGGAGGATTTAAACTCAATAACAATTAAACATAGGATGGAGCTCAAGATTTGTATTAAAAGGCTTTCGAATTGTAATTCAATAGGTAAGTATAAATAAATAACACTAATATTCAATGTTCAGTAAATATTAAAAAATATTTAAACTACTTTAAACATCCTAACAATTGTATAAGACTTATATTGTGTTCCAGTTATTGAACTGCACCGATACTTAAGTTTCCACGTCTTTGCATCAGAAAGGGAGACGTGACAGTCTTACTTATTCATTGTCATTGACCTCCCCTCGTGCAGGGTTGAAACTGAACTTCATCCCTTGCTATCTTAGAAACTAGAACTAGAATATTGACAGTGAACATGAAAAAGTACTAAGTACAAAACGATCTTTGAACGGCTCAAAATGGTCATAGCTTAGATAAAAAAGTTATATTATACAACCTGTTTGTTCAAACCTTAGTTATGTTTTTAGTTACATGACAAATTAGTTTTTACATGATGACTTTAATTTTTCTATGCAGCGTGTATGGGTTTTTGTGGTAACTATAACTCCAAAGCCTCCCTTATTGGATCCGTTCAGCCTTAAAAAGGCTGGATCTGACGGATTCACCCATGTTTAAATAATCCTTATGGACCTGATTGTTCAATACATTGAACATGGTGGATTTCAAATAATCTTTTATCAAGAAACCCTTCCATAAGGTCATATCACTAAAAGGAAAATATATTAAAAACATTATGAAGAAGGATGAATTTACTTTGTTACATCGATCAACAATGTATATCGGTGACCCCAGAATTGAAGGAACTTTTCTGAATAATTCGTATTTGTTTAAACCTATAATACTTGTAAATCTATGGAAAGATTTGGAACTACTATATTACCATTTTTACCTGGCCTTGTGTAAGTATAAATATGTTTACTGATTTTCTATTTTATTCTTCTTACGGATTATGTAACTGTATCAAGAAACATAATACGAAGTTTTAGGCAAAGTTCCAAACTGGCAAGCGTATACAAGTGAAGGGGTATTTTGTAATTTATCTTGTCATGCTAAAAAATGTCCGGTTTAGATATTGTTTTAATTCTACTTGTACAGCCAACTTTTAAAAATTTATTACACTACACTCTTGCAAAGTTTTAGAGTAGAAAATTGTATACGTGATGTTAACAAATTCCATTAGAGTAGTGTGAAATTGAGAGACCTGGGACAGTTCAATGACCTCTGAGGAATGTCAAGGTCATGACGTCACCACAACTTCACACCTTTGACGTCACTATGACGTCACACCTATGACGTCATATGAATGACGTGCCGATGACGTCATCATCCCTTACATCATCATGATGTTCCTCAGAGGTCATTGAACTGTCCCAGGTCTCTAAACTTCCCACAACTTATTAGTTATATTATTTATTTTAACTGCAGTACGGTGGTGTTGTGTTGCGCAGGCCAAGGTAGCAACATGATCGGCGCGATGCCTGCAGTGGCCGTGCGCCACGAGCGACGTCGCCAGGAGAAGCGCACTAAGCGGCCGAGTCTGCTGTACCTCCAGTCGCCGCGGAGCCGCTCGCCGACGCCTAGCCCGCTCCAGTCTCCGCCGTCCGTCCCCTGCAGCGAGCCTCCGCCCGAGATATATGTCTGCGGCAAGGTGAGCTAGCGTGGAGTTGTAAAGCCTTTGGGTCATTAATCACTTAATTGTTCACTGAGATATGTTTAACACAATTACTGCGGGTGACACTGCTGGAATATGGTGATCCGACGGCAATACACGTCTGCCGCAGTCAATGTGTAAAAAATGTCAGTTTTAGCTAAAAGAATTACATGAAGCTTTTTTTATGAGATTAAACCACTTTCTCTTAAAGACCTCCGTGATATGAATAGCAAAATGTTTTCTGACATCCATAAACAGAATCTGATTTTTTACTCCTACTCCTTCTTCAATGCTTAAATCCAATATTATCTCAACTTTAAATTGATTATCACTGTGTACTAATACACAGGTAGCTTCTTTCACGTCCTCTTTGAAAACCTACCTATGACATGATCACTTTGTTTCTGAGGTGTCTCTTCTTACATTCAGGCTTGGATTAACACTTTTTGGCGCCCTAGGCTAAACTGTTCACTGTTCGCTGAGATATGTAGCTTTATGTCACTACTAGAATATGTCACTACTGCAATACATGTCTGCCGCATTGAATATCAGTGACAAAATGTCAAATGCTAAGTGACAAATGCAACTGACAAAGTGTCAGTTTTAGCTAAGAGAACTATATGAAGCTTTTATGGCATAAAACCACTTTCTCATAAAGAGCGCCAAAATGTTGGCAGTAAAATAATATCTGAAAGTCATAAACCTCAGAATCTGATTTTTTTCTGATTGCACTTCCTCCTCAATGTTTTATTTCACAGAGCATATTTCTTTCACATTCCATATCTCTGTAGGCTTACTACACAGGTATCTTCTTTCACATCCTCTTAAAAACGGAAATCCAACCCAATTACTTTTTTCACAGGCCTCTCTTCTACCTTTGTTTTTCTTCTATCTCCTCAGATTAAGAGGGGATGTGTAATGTCCTTTCTTCTCCAGCCAAAACTTCTAAATAGTACTTCTCTATTATTTCCTTCTTCAACTGCCAGTTCATGAAATCCACTATTTCATCTCTCTAAAGTAGAACCTCCCATGTCCGACCATGACGGGACCAGACCATGGTCGGAGCGGCCAAAAAGTCGGATATCAGGAGGAGCAAATTAAACGCATTTCATAAGTAGAAAAACAGCTATACAATATTGTAATAGAACTTTATTGTGTCTGTACATAGACACAATCTGAAACATCAAGATATGTATAAAACAAAAATGACAATATTTATATATAATTGTTTTTAAAAATAAATAAGAGTTTCGTGTTTGATAGGCTCAGATATGGCGGGAGTGCGGAAATCAAAGATAGACATTTGTACACTAAATCGGATATCGGAAAGGAGTCGGTTATCGGGAGGTCGGAAAGGGAGGTTCTACTGTACTTCCGTTTCCTTTGTGCTTCTTTTCACGTCCTTCCTTTTAAAAGAAAAGAAGTGGTCCCTAACTACTTTCCTTTTACTTATTGCCAACACTTTCATTACAAGTAGAAACCTTAGCTCCCTTGAACTGTTCAGTACAGCACCCTCTGCTAAATCATCATATGTTCTCTCTTTTCTCTGCTTCCCACATTACCCCCTATGTCCTAGATCTCAGTGTTTCATCTTTGTCTTTGTCTTTGCTTCCAACGCAACTGAAACTTCCTCTCCCTCAGCGGTCAGAAGAAAAGCTACTACATCCCCTCCGCCTTCCCTCCCATCCCTAATTCCTCTTTTGTGTTCAGGTTGCTGCAAGCTGATAGTGATCCGGATAGTAAGTAGGCTCCTTTGGCAGGTTCCACCACTGCTGGGAGGTCGTGAGGAATAACATCACAACACCTCAACACCATCACTTCCCTCTATCTTCTATACTTCCCCCTTTACCCTCTGCTCTGGTCAGGTCTCCATGCTGTATATCGTTGTCTCGCTGCTGCTAGCCCCATGCTGATCATAGTGGAGCTGGTAGTACGGGTCTGGCTGGTACACTGCCGCTGCCCCACTTCCACTTCCCCTCCTCTCTACTCCCCACTACATGCACCCTCTGCTCTGCCCAGGTGTCCGTGCTGCATATCGTCGTCGTCTCGCTGTTGCTTGCTGCCGTGCTGCTGATAGTGGGGCTGGTTCAGCTCAAGCCCGGTGCCGACGCGTCTCAGCACCGCTTCCTCCTGCTCGGCTCGGGCGCGTTCCTGCTGCTCTTCGGCATCGTGCTGGCGATGGTGCGCTGCTGCGTGCTACCCTGGGCCATCAAACGCCGGCACAGACGCCGGATCAGAAAAGGTTAGTGTCCCAAACTTATGGAGGATAATGTTTGGACTTATTGAATCCTAAGATGTCCGAGAAGTATTTAAGTAAGGTTCTTTGATGATGTCCTTGAAGCCCCAAGGAAGCTTTTGTGAGACAATCATTACATTATTCTATACAGGCTCTCTGACTGTTTTAAACAGACATTATTCGGATGAGCTAATCTATGAATTTGTTATGTGAGGGTGATACAAGGTTTCATAATACCGGTACCTAAATAAAAGTATTTATTGACTCTGTTCTGACCTGAAAATACTCTACAAGACTCTCAATAAGGTCTCACATAAGTTACACCCTCCTCTCAAAAAAGATCAAATGGTGAGGGGTGTATAAATTAATTAGCAAAAATAAATGTCCAGCATATTTTTTTATGACAGAATTTCAAATCCTGAGTGCTACATCATTTATATCTTCTCCACCTGCCTTTTTCAAAATAATAAAGAACATAAACCATGAACTGTGGACTTCCAATTCTAAGGTGTATTTTTATCGCTTTGATTAGGGGGAGGACCAACATCTTCTATGACTGTATATATGTTGACTTTGCAATAGGAATTCCACACCCTCTCCTAGTGATGCTTTTAAGCAAAACCGCTACTATTAGTACCTCAGTTTCAGTCCTATGGCTATTAAATTTAAATTCTTCCTACATATTGGACGTCAAGTACTCTTCCCCTCTCCTTGGAGAGCTTTATACTTACTGAAACAGTACACTTTACACTTACTATTCAACACATTAGTTTGTATATGAAAGGTCTAAAGTAATTCTCTTACCTTAACCAAATTTTTCAGAAGTTTCCGGACTAGAAGCTGGTAAACAGCCGCGTTCGAGCTTAGATGTCGTTCCACACGAAGCTCCGCAGACGCCGGGGCCTCAAACCCCCGGACCCCAAACCCCAGGCCCCCAGACCCCCGGCCCCCAGACCCCAGGGCCCCGCAGCACCAGAGGGAGTGTGCCCAACGATCACCACCAGGAGGCCGTCTAGGCCGCGCCGCTCATCGTACGGCTGAAGCCCCAGCTTGAGCTCATCGTAAGTTCTGCGTCCCGGCGACATAGAGTTCCTCTTAGTATTTTGTATCGGAGAACATTCATTTGTGGATCAGCTGTAAATCGGAGGACCCCTCCATATTGTTACCTTGTGTATTTGATGGTGTGGATGGGTTAATTTGTGATTTATCAGTCAAAAGTGTATAAAAGGAATAAATATTTTAAGATTGAAAGAAGCAAAATTTTGTACGTTTTGGTGTATTTTGATTTGAGATTTAATACCTTACATTTTGAAGCAAGATGTTTTGTCTGACCCAGTTGAGTGATGTGACGTATATAGTATTTTTAGTCTGGTTGTGTGCGAACTCAGTAATGTGGAAATTTGAGTACTAGACTCGATACTCAGCTTGATAGGTTTATATACATCATTGTTATAATAACTACAATGGGTGACTAACACAGCCATATCTTCAACGTCTCCCCGAATTCGTTCATGAGCTTTCATTTTCATAAAAGGACTGTATTAATTTATTTATACCAAATAGCACGAGTCACAAAACATTTTGAGAGAAAGCTCAGCTGTTAAATCATGAAGTAATCCATCTAAATAATCACATATTTAAATTAATTGTTGTCTAATGTCTTTACAGATTGAAGCAAGCATATCAAGAAATGTGGTAGATGAAATAACCTTTCTATTTTTGGGGTTTTTACACCTTAGAAAAGCTAGAAATCAATAAACAAAGAAATTTTAAAGACAAATTCTAAAGTTTAGAGTTATCAGTTAGAATAAAAAACATGGTAACTTAGAAAATGTAGAATGAGTAGTCTGATAAAGAAATTAGTCTACTTTAAACCCTCGTAGAAAAAAATTAATATTGATTGTTAATTTTTCATAACACCACTCTACTAATTAAATTAACAAGAAACACTAAATTGTAAGAGATAAAGATTTTTTTAAACTCAAGCCACTTTTCTTGATTTTTGTTTAAAAGTATATAAAGCTTTCAGCCAAGCTTGCTTCTTTCTATCCGTCAGCATGAGTAATCTTAAAATCAGCACAAATTTTAATTTTAATTCATTAATTTTTATTGTTTTTTTTTTGTAATTTTTAAACATTATAATTAAATAACATTAAAAAAAATAATTTATATTCATTTTTGTAATAGGTTTTAAAATATGAAATAAGTTACCAAAAATGTGAAATAGTTAAATTTAACATTGAACTTTAAATAATTTCTTTAGTCTAAGAAATGTTTTAATTGAATTTTGTACCATACTTTTGTACTAAATGGTCTCCTTCTCCTTATCTTTTACCACATTTAGATTGCTTCGCTGTCACGTAGCAAATTTTACCTCTACCTTCCTGAACAACTATAATGTTCTCCTCTCTATTTTGTGATATTCCAAAGACAAGTTGTTAGTCCCTAGTTCTTTTTATGAATCCTCTTAAGTCTAAACCTTTTATATCTTAATTATTTTTCCCAGCATGGTAAATTATATTATTATTCAAGGTACTGTATAATAAATCGAACTAAGTACAAACTTGGAGAATCTAGTTCTTAAAAAATCCATCAACTACCTTAAAAATTACTGTGTACACTATTTAAATTGTTTAGAGGAAAACTAGTTCGAGTAGATCTTTCATTTCTATCCAAATATTTGTAATATTAGAATGAAGATACACATGATGGAAAAATTATCTAGATATTTTAAAGTTTCAGTAAAAGGTAATTAAATTTATAGTCACTTCTAAATTCATAACTGTTCATTTTAATTATAACACTAATTTATGTTAAATTTTAAATTACCTGATTTAAAATTAACAATATTTTATGTATTTATTTTTAAATTGATTATTTGCAACAAGATTTTAAATATTTTTATTCTAAAATTACAAATTTTGGTCGAGATTAGAATGTAAGTGATTTAATCAAAGTAGAACAGGTAGATTATTATTTAGTCATATTTGTATCCTTCCATTACTTTAATGTATTGTTGTAAACCTCCAATAATTTAACTTCCATTCAATCTGCACAAATTTATATGTAATGGTAATGTTTTAGACGGTTAAGCTTGTAGTAGGTTTCTACTGCTTGTAGATTCTGCGATTAGGTTATGTTTGTTAGTGAAATTCCATGTTATTGTTAATTTACGTTTAGAACGTGAGTGGTAATTTCATAAATTATCATAATATAGTTTACTAAAATAATCTGATGTTGCAGTCATATGTCCTATAACCAGGAATTTTCCTGAGGGGGACTTTTAAACCCAGAAAGTGGTAATTTTACTCCTTTTTAAAACTTCAGGGATCAGTAATAGGCCTGTAATACTCTGAATCATTACTAGTATCTCTGAAAAGCAGCGCTTACCAAATTATTCACTGTTATTGTAGTTTTACATTTTAATATGATAATATGGTATGGAAAGATTCAATTTTTTTTAATAAGAGCATATTTTAAAACTACATTAATACCCTTTGAGAAGAAAAGATTCTTTATAAATAATTTATGCTTATGATATTACCACTCTACCATATATTAGGCCTAGAGCTGACACATTTACTAGTAAATCCCAAACTTTAATCCTTCGTGTTAAAAACAAGGCTGTGATCTTTCTAGCTCAACGGTTGTGTTGCTTAAAAAACTAATTCTAACTTTAAACTATTTACTTATACATAGAAGTCAAACAGGCTTTTGGCAAATGTTATTTTTATCAGATACACAAAAAGCAATTATTTTATGGCTACCAGTAGTGATTTTGTTCCACATGTACATGTACAAACGTTCCTCTTAGGAAAATCTGAAAAAATTACAGAATGTTTATCTTATTTCTTTCAATATAATTGAGCAATAAATCTGACAAACTTTAAGAAGCACAACCGTTGATATTTTAAAGGATTAGTTAGATAACTAGGGGCTAGGACAAATTTACTGTAGGGGTGGATTTAAGTGAATTGCACAGAGACAAATTTTCATCATAAGGTATACAATTTTTTTAATTTTGTATAAAAAGGAAATAATTGATAAAATCATTACCACTAAATAAGGCGTTACTAAGTTGATTTCACCGAGTTTGGAGGGGGTGAATTACGATATTTTCAACTTGTAGATTACTCTGATGGTCCAGTATTGATCTCTATTGATCCAGAACTGTAATCAATCGTCTCATCTCTCCTTTTAAAGTGTGACAGATAACTTAACCACTCAAGTCACCAAATGGTTTAAAAGAACTTATTTTTAATTCAGATGAAAACTTTAGTCCACCCCTACTAGGATCCCAAAGCAGACAAAGCCAAAAAATTAGTAAAATATACGAGACAAAATATTAATGACCAAATATGAATATTTTTTTTAAATCTAAGTGATGCAAAACTAAGCTAGGGGAAAATATTTAACAATTTCATTCAGAGGATAAACAAAAACTATTTTATAGTTATTTTGAACCTGCAAGGCTTATTTCAATTGATTCCTTGATACTACATATATGTCCGTATTTTAGAAAAATCAGTAAAAAGGATGAAATACATTTCAGCACATGGGTGATTCAAGAGGAGAAGTTTGAAAATTCCAGTTGATCTGGACCCAAGAAGTTTCAAACCATTTTTTAACCAAAACATTTGTTCTTCCTGCTTTTCTAGCAGTTGTTGTTACACTGTCTAATGATTTAATAAATTCTCCTTCCTCCATAAGATTATCATTGGAACTTTGAAAGTCTGTGGAGTGTAGCCCTGGAGTCCAATGGGAATTAGAATGGGATTCTGCTCATCTACAGGACTATACCTTTCTATCGGTATGAGCGGATTATTCCTCTAATGCACACAAGCTGAGAAAAAAAGGAGGAAACGAAACATGCTTGTCTATTAATATATAGATTTCTATGATATACGAATCCCCGAATTGATCACTGGATAATCATTAATCAATCGTAATTTCAGTCTGGGAGTGACACTCCTAACCGTATGTTATTCCCATGCTTAAGGTCATAATTTTAAGCAGCAAGATTATTTACTAGATCTTTGAGGTCACTTTATGGTTTGCTGCCTTGGGATCCGCTTCTTACGATTTCCTGTCCGACAGACACCATTTGACACTGAAGGTCTACATGTTGATCTATGTGAGAAACAAAAATTTCAATGTGTCTTGCTCAACGTTCACTAAGGTCCAATCACTACCGTATTTTAAGTTTAAGCAAGTTGATTGTTGTTTGAAAATAATGTATTTATATTTCATTGTTATTCTGTAAGCAAAGGACAGTAAAATATAAAAAATTGTTGGAGCTTTGAGAAAATATTAGAAGAAAATATTGATAAACAGTAAAAATACTGTAAAGTATTGTAAATGTTGAATTGTTTGTTTTTACTGCTCTTTGGCTAAAATGGTTAATTACAAAATGTATTTAATACAACAAAACACAGTTTATTCTAATGCAATTATAATGAGTTTTTTTTTTTTTAATTTTGCAGTAGAAATTTATAACTGGGGTATTCAATACATTCCATTAAGAGCTTGAAATTTCCTGTCACTGAAATGGTAACACATGATAAAATATGATACAGCTCTGTTTCGAAGACAACCAAAGGCTTCATATTGTAGCATAGTTCTACAAATTTGGATCACCAGACGGTATTACAGGTATTTATACCTTTATTGTTGTTATACTTGAGTGATCCAGAAGCCTAAATATGGAAAAAAATGATGACGAAATAAGTTTCTGTCTACTTTTTATTGGATTATTTACCAGTACATTTATAAAATATTGAAGACATATTTTTTTAACAGAAAATAGCCATAAAGTAGCTTGATTATAACAATCTTCCAAGTTTTTCAAGACAAACAGCTTTGAAAAAATAAACTGTTAATTATCTTCCTGTAAAATTAAACTAAATTTAAAAATTACATTGCTCCGAAATCCTGAAACTCAATATATTTTGTACAAAACCATGAACAAATCAAATAAATGGATTAAGGTTTATAAAATATATATGGTGGCAGTTATTTAAGTCGTGCCCATAATGTCCATGGAATGATAAATTAAATACACTTTGTATGCCCTAATTGTTAATTTATTTACTTAAATTATTTTATTATATTTCATAATCCTTTGATTATTTATAACATTATTCTGGTCAGTTTTGAGAAATGTGTTAAATCACAATTATTATTCTTAATTAATATTGTTTTCCAATTATTGTGATAAAATTATCAATATTGGAAGGAAATGTCCAAGTTTACAGATATGGAAAACACACAGTATAAAACTGCAAAACACAGTATTTTCCATTGTAAGTGCTGTTATATATTACTATCTTTTAACAGTTTATAAAATGTACAATAATGATAAAATTGTATAAAATTCACATGACTGATAGTTTTAATCTTATTTTAAAAGTGATTTTGTGTTTTTTAAGTTAAAAATATTACATGGATCTGTTAGTAATCAAAATCATTTTCTGGTACCAATTTGTGGGTCATTCCGAAAAAGGCAAAAAAGCACGTTTCCCAAAACTCACCAGAATTTAAAAAAATACTTAAGAGCTTTGTCTACAACTTATTTATTTTTATACTTCCCCACAACACTATTGTAAACAAAAAAACTTCTATTTTGTAACCTTTACTTGTACACTGCACAATTTTCCATTTATGTTGTAGATTTAAATGGCTATATTTTAAATGATGTTGGTCGAGTTTAAATGTAAAATTTTATTTTGTATTGAATGTAAATACCATAGACATGAGATAGCGATAGAAAATATGTAGTTCAGGAGCAAAGTTCCGCTGGGCAATGCTGCCAACTTAAACTCTCAGCTGTGAACTCAAGATTCTTGTCTGTATTTATGTTGTCGTAGTGGTAGCACCATATTGTAGACATCCACAAAAGTATCTTACCACTTTTTTTATACAAATATACAAAATAAATTGCTTTAGTTGCAAAAATATTTTTTGAACAAAATGTATTATGGATTTTTCATTAAATCAAGCAATTTAATATAATTCTTTAAACTTTCTATCACATTTAATTATACAACATAATTTATGTTTTCCCATCTTTTATGTTACAAACTTTCTTAATTTTATTAATTTAAGTGATATTGTTGTAAAAGTGAAGCATCCCATACTTATTCCCATGCTAAATAATTTTACTACTATGTCGTACCTATCCAAATATAGCTTTAAGATTAGTAAGTATTTTACTCCTTAGCTTTACGCCCGGCAATATCTTTTTATAAAAATATTATATATATCCTATATTAAAAAAAATGATGTAAACACGCACTATAATCAATATTTTTACATGACGAATACTCTGCCCTGTAACTGTGCAGCTATACTCGATTCTTTTCACACAATCTTGGTTATTTTAATGGTCGAAGCCAAACTATCTTTTCACACGCGTCGCCTGATTCGGGTGTTAAATGTTGACCATCAGTTTATTTATATAACTCTTGCAGCTTATACGAACTTGTACATATGCTAAACTATGTACTAAATTTGTATACATATAATAAAGCTAAATGCCAACATGTGTTGTTATTATTACCGTGTGTTTTCATTTGTTAACAATTCCAGGAATTAAAAAAAAAATTTTAATTAAATTAAACGCAAACAAATTTTTGACGCATTGGTATTTAAATTATTTAGTGTTAGCTGTTGCCAGAAACTCCTATTAATTTAAGTGAACTAGGGATCACCCATTGGTCAAAATTTGACTAAAAACCAGTTTATCTTGAGCCAGTTAGAATTCAATTGTTTTATAACTGAAACATTTGTACTTCCTGATCCTGATTTGCAAGCATTTGTTATTAACAGCGGTCTAATGATTAAATCAATTATCCTTCTTCCATAAGATTAACATTGAAACTTTGAAAGCCTGTAGGATGGAGCCATAGGGGCCGATGTGAATTATAATGGGATCCTGTTCATCTACAGTACCTTTACCTTTCTACCTTGAACACCTTCTTTTCGTTACCTTTCTAACGGTAAGCACGGATTTCTCCTATGTTGCACACAAGCAGAGAAAAAAGACGAAAAGAAACATGTTTGCCTATTAATATATAGATTAGGACACTTTTACCTTTTAGCACCATCTAGCTCTAATTAGGATATTTTTTGTTGGATATCAAAAAACTTAGAAGACTGCAAATGTATAAAAATTTTAGCACCCTCTAGCTCTAATTAGGATATTTTTTGTTGGATATCAAGAAACTTAGAAGACTGCAAATGTATAAAAAACTATAATTTTTTAAGTTGGCAGGCCTCTTTTTTACCATACTTTGCCCCATCCACATGAACTATTAATTTGTGAGTGGATTATATTAGATATTAGACAAAGTAAAGGGGTGAGACACTACAGTACAAGGGAATGATACCGATTAAATGTCTTGGAATTCTAACCCACGACATCGCTTCCACGATCTAGAAGTCTAGCGCACTAACCACTACGCCAACGACTCACCCATTTGGGAAATAATAATAATTTTTAATTTGGCATGCTCCGTCGTGCAACAGTCCTCTTTTGAACACTTCTATTAAACTTTTACATTAATTCTTTAGCATTACAGAGTTGTACAGTTGTTACTCTATCACAATTTCATATTCAACAGTTGTTAATCTCAGAACCATATATTTTTACTAGTGGTAACCAAAGACAATATAAAAACTACCCAGTGGTTTTATAAATTATTTTTGCTCAGAAAACGATGTTAGCCAACCAACAAAACCAGATTAGTAGAGCTCATATTTCAGATTTGCAGGGAAACAACAGGGTGTCCACACAAAATGTTTCATTAATTTCCTAGACCATTTAATATTGATTTCCCTGACTCACGGACTTTACTGAAAAATCATAATACTACATACACAAATAAAATATTACTGCCAAAGCAATTTAATAAATTACAGAAAAAACGGAACTGAAAATTGAGATGAAAAAAGTAATTAACTTTGCAAAAGTGTCGTATTAAAAACGAAATTCTTGATAAACATTTTCTCATGATTTTGGCACCCACATTTTTTTCTTAGAAAACGGATGTTGCTGCCTGGGAATTTTCAACTGGCATTTATTTCAAATGATTTAGTCCTTTGGGATGTGATATTACAGCTTACAGAGCTTATATTATACCCATATTACTGAGCTTGAGTAACTTGCAAAACACTTTTCAATAAGCGAAAGTTACACCATTATCTACCAAGTCTAACCAACTCACTAATTTCAGGAAATAATTTGGCAACAAGGCACAATTTATTAAATTTACTCTATTTAGCAGCTAATGTACAGCTAACTAATCAACATCCCAAAATGAAAAAGATGGTTTAACAATTTAAAATATTTTAAGCGCAAATAATGAATTGTAATCGATTTGTGGAAAATCCTGAAAAATACTACAATAATTGGGAATATGGCCGACTGAAGCATTGAAAAGTCAACTCAAATCTATCATTAGGGCAGATTTCCCTTACTTTCCCTGACCAGAATTTGTTTTCCTGACTTTCCCTGACTTCCATAATGTAAACACCCTGAACAAAAACTCTCCCAATAAATACTCAAGTTAAGCGAATAAATAAAAAACTACAAGCAATTAAAGAGAAGGAATCACTCTACACAATCTTTGAGACGTTACTGCAATATGAATAACCGTTTTGACCATGGACTAATGAGTTATTTTGAGTCCACTGGAAATCTTCAAAGCACTTTCTACGACACATAAACTCACTGAATCGATCGTCTAGGTACAGTAACAAAACCACGCTAATTATTAGACTCATCACATTCATAACACTCATTCATCAGTCATATTCACCTCATAAAACACACAGTAGATTGTGTCAGTAGTGTCTCCAACATAGGGTCGAAAAACTAACATGTCCTTTCATCTGAGACAACTCAATTTTTTTTTTTTTTTTTTTTTTACCAGGGAAAAATCACAATAAACACAAAATATATAATATTATTTTATTTCTAAAAAACTAATCACATACTATAACAATTTAACTGATGATGTCCCTTCCGAAACAATTTTCTTAATAAAAACCAGACAAAACGACAAAAATAACAAAGAGATATATCACAGAATGTCATGATTGTACACGTTTGTACAACTGCTTTTGACAAAATATATTTAAAAAATTTCTAAAAATAAAAATTACAAATTCGTTGTCTTCTCTTAATCTTGGATAAAGTAATTTATAAAAATTGTTCATTTACAATAAAACATGAAAATATTTTGTACTTTTTTCTAAGGATTTAAAGGATGTTTAAAGTCTCACGATGCATTAAGTATTCAGAATTGTAGTGGGAAGACCAATTTTTTTCATTGCTACTGTAAGTAAATAAGTATCAAACTTCACAATGTGATGAATATTTTTATCAATTGATTGATGAATCAACTGATTAATTGATTGTTGATGGATAATGATGTAGCACTGATGTGAAAATTCAGTTAACACACCTAGGTAGTAACCAAAGTATAGTTAATAATTTTTTTAAAATTATCTTTTGGCCTCAATTCCTCTTTTTTGAACTTCTCGAAAAAGGCCTATGAATAAATATCTAATGGAACTAAAAAAATCAAAACATCAATAAATTTATGATCAATTATTTACTGATTATATTTCTGTATATTCTGCACATAAAAACTCTGTTATTAATTACTTCATAAAATTGCAGTTTTATCTACACTTAGATCTAACAGTTATTTTCTGCTCATCAACAAAAATCACTCATTCACAAAAATCTGACATATCACATTTTGTAAAAGCGTATAAGCCTTACTAATTTGAAGTCGAAAAGTAAAAATCTCTCTAGCAAGCTAAAACTAAATAATCTTAACTATCACGTTTCACCCTGAACAAATAAAAATAATAAATTAAAACTTCCACGCATAACACAAAAATTCAACTCATTTGTAGAATAAAGTGTTCAAGTAATACAGTAAGTCAGTAGGTATTATAAAATAGCTTAATGTACAGGGTGTCTATAAAAGAACTCCAGTGTTTTAAAAATGCATATCCCGATAAATTTAGAAGGCTAGAGGGCCCGTGCGCATTTTGCACAATTTGTATTATACTTTTTTAAAACATATTATACTGTTTTGATTATGCAGTGACAGACAATCTGTTTTTGTTTACAATCTGACTTTAAAATTCATCTGAAGGTAAGCACAATTCTGAAGGTTAGGTTACAATTCACATTTTAAAATATTAGAACCATGGGGACCGAGCTTATGCTCAGTAAAATTATTACTTTCGTTACTCACGCAAAGCTATTTTGCTCTGCTCACTTGCCCTATTCCTTTTTAAGACAAGCTCGTTCGCTTCGCTCACTCACCAAGCAGAAGGGTGCTGCAATTTGGTATAACGTTCCTAAACCACAGGTTAAAGATGTAACACATTGGTTTATATCCACAGTTATCAGCTGACTTTTGTTCAATTTAAAAATCTCCATAAGGATAACATGGGAACTTTGAAGTGCTCTAGGATGAAAACCGAATTTTTCCCAGACATGGGACCAGCTCCAATCATTTCCTCATGGCCAAAAGCCTCATATTTAACCAAAAAATAAAAAATCCTTGGAGAGAAAAAAAATTTTGCCCGTACAAACATTGCTTGTTTTAGAGAATAAGATAAGATAATATTTAAAAATCTCCTATAGGATAACATGGAAAATTTGAAGGGCTCTAGGACGAAAACAGGATTTTTCCCAGACATGGGACCAGCTCCAATCGATTCCTCGTGGCCAAAAGCCTCATATTTAACAAAAAAATAAAAAATTCCTGGAGAGAAAAAAAATTTGCCCGTACAAACATTGCTTGTTTTATAGAATAAGATTTTAAAATCTCCGTTAGGATAACATGGAAACTTTGAAGGGCTCTAGGACGAAAACAGGATTTTTCCCAGACATGAGACCAGCTCCAATCGATTGCTCTTGGCCAAAAGCCTCATATTTAACCAAAAAATTCAAATCCTTGGAGAGAAGAAAAAAATGTTGCCTGTACAAACATTGCTTTGTATTATGCAGATTGAGTATTATGCTTTAGAGTATAATAAAATAATGAAAGTTGGTCAACTTTTTAAAGCGCCCTCTAGAAATAAATAAAAGGCCAGGGAGGCAAAGGCCGAAACGAAATGATATTTTTTATCACCATTCCCCCACAGGCTACATGACACCTTAATCACATAAAAATTGGTTAAGTAGGTCGAGAGAAAAATGGGTGTAACAGACAAAACCCTTATAGAAATAAGAAGATGGAGCAAAATCCAGTTGATTTCTCCTAAACAATCAACTTTTACACATATCAATCAGGAATTTTTTCAAATCAAAATTTGGCAGCGCTGCGGAGCGTAGACCTTGAAACATTGTAGGTGAAGTCAGTGCCGTCTTTGAAAAGATTAAATGCGTCAAAGCCTCTTTTGTAACTTGTTCAAAGAGTGTTTTTCCTTAGTTGAGATCAAGGTGGAGAAGGGTCTATTCCACTTTTAACAAGATGGGGCATAGAACACTTAAATTTGTTTGTCTGTGAGGCATTGAACACTTGGTTGGCAACAGATGGATTGGAAGGGAAAAACCTCCTATTTTATGGTTCCCAAGGAGTCCTGATATGACTGATTTGGACTTTTTCTTCTTGGGGACTATCAAGAATCTGGTGTATACGGAGAATATTCGTGACGTTGGCCATCTCAAACCAATAATCAATTGTGATGCAGACGTATTATGGGGAGAGGTGGAACACTGTTAAGATGTGCGTCTCGCCTCTAACGGAGTTCATATTGTTCTGCACTTAAATCTAAAAAAAAAACTTGAAAATACAACTTTTCCAATTATACTTGGGTAACTGAGCAGCGCAATGCGCTGCATTTACCAGAGTACCTTGTAATAAAACCTTGCCCCTTTGCATAAAAATTCAAAGTTCTATTTAGCTTTTAACATGTGTTTTTTATTATTTAACTATGAACAGCTGTTTTATTTGAAATTAAAAAAAAATTTGTTCCCCGTGTTAATCTTATGGACATAAAACGAACTTTAAGGGCTTCCCATGCCCTTCAGAGTACAAATATCAAAAATCTAAAACCTTATTGCAAAACTACGAACTGAGACGAATCTTATGACATCTCAAACATTGGATTTCGTCCAGAAATAAGGGAGGAGTAGAGTTTACAAAAAACCGGCTTCACATATTATATACCGGGTGTCCCACGAAGAGGTTTAAACGTTTGATTTTATATTACGTGCCCATTCATTCACCGAACTTTTTTAAACTTTACACAGTTTACAAAGTAGGTTCTAAGAATATTCTGGAAAAATTTCAACTCCCTAACCATAATAGAAACAAAATGGCGGCATATTGAAATACTTACCAAAGAGGAACTTCTCCGGATAACGTGGAGTTTCTTGTAAGAGCTTACGAATCATTTGTTATGCGCTGTTATCAATGTGTTGCTGTGGATGTTTTACAGTTAGAATAATTTCGGACATTAAGGTTTTCCATTAGGCTATGTTCTAGTTTTTTTATTTAAAAGTCATATAGCCCTAGAATGTAACAATAAAAATATTTTATAAAACCAAAAAACGCCGTTTTTAATGTTTTTAAAGTATTGTTTTCAATACGCCGCCATTTTCTTTCTACTAAGGTTAGGGAGTTGAAATTTTTCCAGAATATTTTTAGAACCTACTTTGTAAACTGTGTAAAGTTTAAAAAAGTTCGGTGCATGAATGGGCATGTAATATAAAATCAAACGTTTAAACCTCTTCGTGGGACACCCGGTACATAGATGTTAAACATTTATGTAAGTTTCATACTTTATTAAAATATTTTGCCTCGTAACCCCGGAATTCTTTTACAAACACCCTGTAGTATAAATCACTTAGGCTGTAAAAGAAAGATAAATACAGTATATTTTTTAACTATTCTAAAATAGTTTATTAGTGAGTTAATTAAAACAAGCAAACATACATTACATATTTCCCACCTGTTGTACAAAACTTTATTAGTCAACTGAATGAAACAAGTAAATATGCAACGAATCTCAATTCCAATAAAATACTTTTGAGACAACTTAAACTAATATTTTGTTTAATGAGGTCCAGTTTTCATAGGACTCATTTAACATTAAAATACCCGCTGAAATAAGCGTTACTCAACAAATACCTATTTTTTACGATTAATTTCAATGATATATTTTCATTTTGTTAACTTCAATATCAAAACATCATCAACCGATGAATTGAAAACGGTCAACTATTCTAGACATAACTCAAAAATAAATTACTAAACTGTCCTTTTTCATTCACACCAGTACATTTATTTGACATACGCAGTATACATTTACGAGATCGGCTACAGCTTAGCTACTGGAGTCCAACAGAGCGGCGAGGTCATGAGGCGTGTGAACAGGTAACGAGCATGTGTGGTTACGGCAGACGTACGCGCACTGCTGGTCGTCTGAAGGCTGCTTCAACCTAGAAAATCAACAATTTTCTTCTTGTTCTGTTTCGAACCCACAATATTTGAACATCATCAGTCATCAAGAGAACTAGTTTCGTCATAACTGTTTATTTAGCAATCTCCTGTTACTGAGAAGTTTTTGAACGACATAACATTTAATGAAATAAAATCCTCGCAATAGCAATATATTTTAACAATTAAGACTTGAGTATTTTTAATGTGACACCTACACAAGATGGATAGCTGAGTTTATAGCTGAAGTTGTAGTGCTAGCCTTTCAATCCAAAGGTTGTCGGTTTGATCTTAAGAAATGTTGGTCGCTTTTTAAAGGTTCAAAACTAGACCCAGCTGCCATTGGTTGTTGAGCTTTGACCTTGTCTATAGAATCAGATGATCTCAGGCAGTATCAAAGCTACACAAGGCATCACACCCATTCTACACTCACTAGGGGGCCCGTGCAGCGCAATGCGCTGCATTTATTATAGAGTATTAAATCTTGCTCCATGGTAATGGACAGAGTTATTTTGAATAAAAATTAAACTATAGTGAAAATCAGATAAAACATAATGGTGTTTCATTAATCGATCTTCATTACTAATTCTGCAACTTTCCAACGTGACACTGTTGAGATTTGGTGGTTGTTCTTTTAGTTCAAAATTAGCTAAGATTACATAGTTGTTCTTTTGCCGATTTGTCTTAGGGTCTCTGTCTAAACACTCCTATAAAATCTAGAATAAATTCACAGATGTTGGATCTACATAGTTCATCAAACATAAAACTTAATGACAACAGAATAAAAATCAACATTTCATTACAAATCCCCGGTCCTGTATGAGTTATGCAATACTCACTGTGGCTGTTATGAGGTAGTTGTCGACATAGTGAATGAGTCCACATTACTATCAAAAAAGAACTAAAGCCCCTATAATACGTAATTTTTCATGGCATTACATAATGGAAATAAAGAAATCACTAAACCTTATTTCTACAGAATCTACATATTTTTTAGTGTGGTCCATTTTGGTTTGATGTGGTATTTATTTTTTTATTGAAATTTCTCTTTGTACAAACCATATTTGATATAAGCTTGTTTTCTACACTGGAAGTAAAAAACATTTAAATGCCTTTACTTTTAAACATGAGTTTTAATATGTGTATCATTCTGCATTAAATTTTTACATAGTATAATATTAAACAAACAGGTTATAACACCTACAACCAACTATCCCTTTTCCTTATAATTTACAGAGTTTGAAAACTCATGCACACAAATTTAATGTTCTATTTTAATATTTGTAAACTTTCGTTATTGTTTAAATACCAATCAGACAACCCATAATACCCACGTCAAAAATTTCAATTTCCAAACTTGTTTTTGTAGGCCCTGCATGAATTTTTCTAGGGTTACGTTACTAAACTTATTTTGTGCCCAAATACACGTAAATAAAATGTTCAAGAAAATCTCCCCGCTAAATTTTGAGAAAAGGTTCAAATACGCAAAAGACACTACTTGTTTAAAGTATGAAATTGTGTTGATATTTCAGTACCAAGTAGTTCAATTGCTTGTATTCAGCTTTTAACATGTGTTTGTCTGTTTTACAATCAACAGCTGTTTTATATTGCAATTCAATATAAATTGTTCCCCCATGTTAATCTTATGGACAAAAAATGAACTTTGAGGGCTTCCCGTGAGCTCCAGAATTAAAATATCAAAATTCTAAGACCTTATTGCAAAACTACGAACTGAGACCATTCATTTGACACCTCAAACTTAAAAATTGGTCCAGAAATAAGGGAGGAGTAGTGTTAACAAAAAAAGGGCATCACGTATTATATACATAGATACTTATTACATTCTTTTAAAATCCTCCCTGATAATATTGGCGTCTTAGAAAGTGATTTAGTGAAAAGCTCAACCTATTTATCCTATCCTAAGGGCATTTTTACATGCATTTCCTACTATCAATTTTGTTGTACAGTAGAAGCTCTCCTAACCGACCCCTTTAGGACAAAGGTTGGATAACGAAAAGGTTGGTTAAACCAAATAATATATGAAATACATGTTAAAATCACTTAAACAAGTAAAAAAATGTTAAAAATTGATGCAACACAATTCATTGTTCCTAAGGCAATCAATTTGTTAATAAATTAAACACAGAGTTATAGGTATCAAAAGCTCTTAAATAACAAATTTAGCAAACACAGTACAGTAAACACAGCCAGCATGAACTATTGAGAGTAAATGACTAAATTTGACTTGCTATGGAACCCTATGATAGACCTGTTGGAACATGAAAATAATTTTTAAATCATTATCGCAACATCGGCTTGCACAACGGAAGTTTATTTAGTTAATTTCTGGAAAACGGTCGGTTAATCTGACGGGCGGATGATCCGTGGTCGTTATAGAGCTTCCAATTTATGAATAAAGTTTATAACACAGAAGTATCTTGAAATTTACATAATACTTAAATAACAGTTTTCCTTGACTTTTTAACAACTTACCACAAGTAATTTCTTGAATATTGTTGGGTACAACATCTTCAATATTATAAGCACAAAGCATTCATACTTAATTACCGAGACATTCACAATTTATGTCCTGAAATTTTGTCTTAAGCTTTTAAAGACTGGCTCCTTTTGCTGGCCTCACGATAACCCACTTCAATCACACACAGCGTACAGAGCGTCACAGAGTAAATTCTATAATTTCCACTACAAATAGTGTTTGGACTGTTTCCAAAAGGCAGCGATATTCCACAAATCAGCTGAGTGATACATTTCACACTGACCTTCGTACAATTTCGCTGTTGCGGTACAGGATGCTGTTTGTGTCTCCGTCGGCTAGCATCAACACTCTGCCCGGTATGAGCCGAGAACGAACGACGCCGACCATGGCGGCAGTGTTGGCCTCGGACATGCTACCCGTGATGACAATCTGGGAACCGAGGAAACGATCAAGAAAAAAATAATCACTCATGCAGTTTTTATGAGTTCTATTCTAGATGGCTTAGATTTTAAATTTACATAAATTTTTAGTATAGTATATTAAAGACTAAACTTCAGTAGAATCCTCCTCTGCTCTTAAGATTAAATTCTTTACAGTAGAAGCTCTTATTTCTGACCATGACAGGACCGGACAATGGTCATAACAGCCAAAAGGTCGGATATCTGGAGGAACAATATATGATGGGGAAAATCCCAAAGTATTGATGTTATAAAACAGTGCAAGATTATTGTCAGACCACATTCCACGTTAACAAACATGACTGCACAACATTTTTTACAAAAAAACAAAGCACAGAGATTGAAAAAAAATCTTTCAAATCTGGACAGGCTCGGCAATGGAGCGTGTGTATAAAGATGGGCGACAGTGGATCAAATATCGAGAAAAGTTGGTTTTGGGAAGGCTGGGTATTATAGTTTCTACTGTATATCCATTTCCCTGAAATATTTTTTATTGCTACTCATCAGTAGCTATTATGAAGACACTTTTTTCCATTTACCATGCTGTAACCAATTCCCAGATAAAAACTTGTCAATTCTATCACAACACATACAGTAGGACCGTCTAAATCATACTACAATACAGCATTGGATTACCAAGCATGTCGGAGTATTAAGTGTCAAGCTACTGCAAGTCAGTAAATTACTTTTAGGGAAAAAAATCTTCTTGGCAGAGCTTATTGTTGGTGACTTTGATAAAAGAACACAGGTTACAAATTCAGGATTTCAAAGATATTTTGGGCTTTTACAACGTTTTCCCTAAAGCTAGGTTTACTTGTGAGAGTTTATAGCTCTTGGAGAGTTAGGCACTCTCAGGCGTTACTCGGAGAAGTGTTTGCACTACTTATGAATCTTCCAAAATAGTTACTCCCAGAGAGTTTTAAAAACGGTCTTGACATTATCAGTATAGTATTTCTTGTGTAAGAGTAGTGATGAGCTACTCTTGGTGTAGCAGTGATACCAGTAACACGACAAACCACAACTCGCAAAGTGGGACTCTCTGAGAGAATTGGTTACCTTCGAGTAGTATCGGCGAGCTTATTCTCAGCACAGTTTACACAACGCATGTCACTGGCAAAAACTCTCACATGTAAACCTTGCTTGAAGCAAAAAAGCTTTCTGGTATAGAGAGAATGTAAAACTCAGTCCATATTCTCACCTGCGTGGGGCTGTCATGGAACAGCATGAGAGCTGATGTCAGCAGTGGCAGCGCTAGCGGCAGACTGGTCAACCGGGAAGTGAACGAGGCCAGCAGGTTGGCAGCCCTGTCCCGGTACTGCGGCCGGTCCAGCAGTGATGCCAACCGCAAAAGATTGTGACCAGAGACACTGTTGCCGCTCGGCTCTGCTCCATCTTGGTCTGTAAAACACGAGGTGATTAGTGAACCAGGAGGTGAACAAGGCCAGCAGGTTGGCAGCCCTGTCCCGGTACTGCGGCCGGTACAGCAGTGATGCCAACCGCAAAAGATTGTGACCAGAGACGCTGTTGCCGCTCGGCTCAGCTCCAACTTGGTCTGTAAAACACGAGGTGATTAGTGAACCAGGAGGTGAACAAGGCCAGCAGGTTGGCAGCCCTGTCCCGGTACTGCGGCCGGTACAGCAGTGATGCCAACCGCAAAAGATTGTGACCAGAGACACTGTTGCCGCTCGGCTCTGCTCCATCTTGGTCTGTAAAACACGAGGTGATTAGTGAACCAGGAGGTGAACAAGGCCAGCAGGTTGGCAGCCCTGTCCCGGTACTGCGGCCGGTACAGCAGTGATGCCAACCGCAAAAGATTGTGACCAGAGACGCTGTTGCCGCTCGGCTCTGCTCCATCTTGGTCTGTCAAACACGAGGTGATTAGTGAACCAGGACGTGAACAAGGCCAGCAGGTTGGCAGCCCTGACCCGGTACTGAGGCCGGTCCAGCAGTGATGCCAACTGCAAGAGATTGTGACCAGAGACGCTGTTGCCGCTCGGCTCAGCTCCAACTTGGTCTGTAAAACACGAGATGATTAGTGAACCAGGAGGTGAACAAGGCCAGCAGGTTGGCAGCCCTGTCCCGGGACTGCGGCCGGTCCAGCAGTGATGCCAACCGCAAAAGATTGTGACCAGAGACGCTGTTGCCGCTCGGCTCAGCTCCATCTTGGTCTGTCAAACACGAGATGATTAGTGAACCAGGAAGTGAACAAGGCCAGCAGGTTGGCAGCCCTGTCCCGGTACTGCGGCCGGTCCAGCAGTGATGCCAACCACAAAAGATTGTGACCAAAGACACTGTTGCCGCTCGGCTCAGCTCCATCTTGGTCTGTCAAACACGAGATGATTAGTGAACCAGGAAGTGAACAAGGCCAGCAGGTTGGCAGCCCTGTCCCGGTACTGCGGCCGGTCCAGCAGTGATGCCAACCACAAAAGATTGTGACCAAAGACACTGTTGCCGCTCGGCTCAGCTCCATCTTGGTCTGTCAAACACGAGATGATTAGTGAACCAGGAAGTTAACAAGGCCAGCAGGTTGGCAGCCCTGTCCCGGTACTGAGGCCGGTCCAGCAGTGATGCCAACCGCAAAAGATTGTGACCAGAGACGCTGTTGCCGCTCGGCTCAGCTAAAACTTGGTCTGTCAAACACGAGATGATTAGTGAACCAGGAAGTTAACAAGGCCAGCAGGTTGGCAGACCTGTCCCGGTACTGCGGCAGGTCCAGCAGTGATGCCAACCGCAAAAGATTGTGACCAGAGATGCTGTTGCCGCTCGGCTCAGCTCCATCTTGGTCTGTCAAACACGAGATGATTAGTGAACCAGGAAGTTAACAAGGCCAGCAGGTTGGCAGACCTGTCCCGGTACTGCGGCCGGTCCAACAATGATGCCAACCGCAAAAGATTGTGACCAGAGACGCTGTTGCCGCTCGGCTCTGCTCCGTCTTGGTCTGTAAAACACGAGGTGATTAGTGAACCGGGAGGTGAACGAGGCCAGCAGGTTGGCAGACCTGTCCCGGTACTGCGGCCGGTCCAACAATGATGCCAACCGCAAATGATTGTGACCAGAGACGCTGTTGCCGCTCGGCTCTGCTCCGTCTTGGTCTGTAAAACACGAGGTGATTAGTGAACCGGGAGGTGAACGAGGCCAGCAGGTTGGCAAACCTGTCCCAGTGATGCAACTGGTCCAGCAGTGATGCCAACCGCAAGAGATTGTGACCAGAGACGCTGTTGCCGCTCGGCTCAGCTCAGCTCCATCTTGGTCTGTCAAACACGAGATGATTAGTGAACCGGGAGGTGAACGAGGCCAGCAGGTTGGCAGCCCTGTCCCAGTACTGAGGCCGGTCCAACAATGATGCCAACCGCAAAAGATTGTGACCAGAGACGCTGTTGCCGCTCGGCTCAGCTCCATCTTGGTCTGTCGAACGCAAGATGATTAGTGCCCCGGGAGGTGAACGAGGCCAGCAGGTTGGCAGCCCTGCCCCGGTGCTGTGGCCCATCCAACAATGATGCACACCGCAAAAGATTGTGTCCAGAGACGCTGTTGCCGCTTGGCTCTGCTCCATCTCGGTCTGTAAAACACGAGGTGATTAGTGAACCGGGAGGCAAATGATTCCAGAAGGTTGGCAGCCCTGTCCCGGTACTGCAGCCCGTCCAGCAGTGATGCCAACCGTATCATATTGTCACACACTGTTGAAACTCGGCTCCGCTCTGTCTTGATTTGTCAAATGGTTGAATATCTTTATTTATAGAGAAGTACTGTGCACCGCTAGAAATGAGTGAAGAATAGTATCTTCCAAAATCTTTTTTTAATGAGCTACTAGTCAATTTACACTTACAGGAAACATCATTTACCCAGGTGTAATAATTCAGATGTACTTTATTAATATTTTTGCAGCTTTTTAAACCCTTTCATGTAATAGCTATATTCTGCAGCAAATTGTACCAACAAATGAAAAATGATACCCATCATTTTTCCCACTAGGGTCACTCACCGATCAAAACCCTGTTTCACCATTCTAGGCTGTCGATCATGATATCCATTTGGACTGAATAGTACACAACTTAATGGGTTTTCCTACAAATTATGTGGGTTTGTTCACGATCTTGATCAAAATTTACAAAAAGGTGCAACTCTAAAAAAAATTAACTGATTTGTAGCTATGTTGGTGGGTCAACAAGCAGGCTAGGTGTAAGTTGACAAGACGTGTTAATTCTTGCACTTTTCCAACATAAATTTCACAAATTTTCCAATTCTTTTCTTGCTGCTCCAATATTGGCTTTGAAAAATGATAGATAACCATACTATTTCTTGAACATACAATAAAAAGTTAAAAATCCAATTCAAACATTTTCATTCCAGTTCAACGGCAAAAAATATTTTAGAATCACAATCGAAATATCAAACCATGGCAATAAGGTTAACCATCTCACTTCTCTTTTACACCCACCCTCCTTCAGCCGCAGGATGAGGTCGGACGAGTGCGGTGTGGAGAAGTATCCGGCGGACGCGACGTCCCAGAACAGCTCGTCCTGCTTGGTCTGCAGCTGCTCCGCCCACTGGAGCCACCGAGTGTCCAGGCTCGCCTCGTACAGGTCCAGCAGGCCCTGCACCAGGAACGCGTAGTCGTCCAGGAAACCGGGGATTGGGCTGGCGCTGGAACACATCGGTCATGGAAATATCAGTTACTTTTCTCTATCGGTGATCAGTGATACCGTGATTCTTAGATATCAGTGATTTGTATAAGTGATTAACGCTGATTACTTGGCAGCGGCCGTAGCTCAGTGGTAGAGCTCTGGGTTATCACCCAGCGGGCCCAGGTTCAATTCCCGGCTCGGGGACAAAAAGATCGTAAGGCCGCTCCCGTGGTTAGGAAGTCACGTTAAGCCATTGGTCCACCTGCTTAGAAAACAAAAAAAAGTGCAGGCATTTCAGGCGAGGAGAACTATCAGTTAATTGCTGATCTCCCTCCACTAAAAGCCATACGATAATTATAATTACGGTGATTACTGCTACCGGTTCCTCCGTCGTTTGTAGAATGGTTATTTGTGTTCATACCATAGAGTAAGTTTATGAACATTGTGCATGCATGACAATGTGTTATGTGAATTATTTACTGGGAAATGTGTCTGTTTGTCGGGTTTATTTTGTTTAAAAAGCAGAATAAGTAAATACATCAATAATATGCCATTATTAGGCTAAGTTTTAATATTGTATCAACCCCTTTACAGCAAACTCCATGAACAAAATGAACTTCTAAAGGATTTTTGACCATAGCAGAGAATAAAGAACTGACTTTAATACATCGTCACTGTTTACAACAGGTGTAAAAATTTCTATTTTGGATTTGTTTTAGGCCTATTCATCGTTATTCCTATGAAGCAAAAATCATAGGCATAACTAACTCAGAAAAAAGCAAAAACAAATATTAGATAGTATAAATAGCAGACAGAACATAGAAGCCAGTAACTGCGCACGAAGCTGTACACAATCACAGCGTCACAGTCCCAGTCTCAGAACGAGACACTGCACAGAGGTAGCAGCGTCGACAATCAACAATCACCGTCACTGTTAATCACTGATATCAGATGACTTCCAATAACAGTTACCACGGTGATTTTCATATATCAGTGAAAAATATCAATGACATGATTTCGATCCCATCACTAGAAGATATCAGTGGTATATCTTAGAGAGCGCTATCGTCACCTCTACATTTTCTACAAAGAACACCTAACCTAACCTGTTCCTACACTGCACCTACGCCTGGCCTAACCTATTCTATCTCTACAAACTATACAGACACCTACACCTTACATGTTTCTCAAACACAACCTTCACCTAAGCTATCCTTTCCCTTTGGCTTACAACTAAAACAATCATTGTTTTCTTACAATATACAGCTAATCAAACCTAACCAAATTTTTCTATATGGCTTATGAACAGCTTACCCTTTTTATACAACCTACAATTAACTAACCTAGTGCAACCTATCCTTCTTGTAGAAACTACAACTAAGTTATAAATTCTTGAGTGAACCGTAGATCTAATTTATTTCAAAGAAATTGAGTACATTTTTTGTTTGAGAATTCGTCTAAAAATGAACTTTTCTATAAAAATGTAATAATAGTGGAGGGTCGCTTATCCAAACATCAGTTATCAAAGCAGTTAATTCGAACCTATGAACAGCATACTTACATGACTAATTCAGTTTATAACCTGACCTTGGGATCATATTACAGATCCTAAAATGTAGTGAATTTGTTTTACTAATCAGTGATGGAAAATCTAAAAACGTATGGAATAAAATCAGTAATGGAAATGTAAATATACCGCACTAAAAATAACTTGAAATAAATAACTGAAAAAAATCAACGTTAATTGTCACAAAGTACTGTAAAGAGTCCGTTATGTTTTGAGTAAATAAGAACTTTCGTTAATCTCAGTAATTTTTTATTGCAAGCTTAGGTTTTATTAGATTTTGGATTAAATCATAAATAAATCCAAAATAAGTAATTGAAAATTTGTACTAAAATTCAGGTGATATTATTAGCAGATACAAAAAATACACAAGATTAAATGACTATTAAATTTATTTACAGAGCCAAGAGGAAAATAGGAGTATACAATTGACAAAAAGTATTCAATAATGGTTCAATGTGGTTAAATTTTGCACAAACTCAATGTAGTAGAAGTATTAATTGCAGGTTCCATTTTGTAATTTGCTTCAAGGAGATGATCTCTTGTTGATGAACTGGTATGAAGAATTTCAATTAAAAATTTCGCTGCAGTCTTGTTTTCACTGGTCATTTTGATGTTAAAGACATATTGATAATTCTGAAACCAATGGTGTGATGTGGGAGATTCATTTATACCGAAGATTTTTTATGAACAAATTAATTTCAACATGAATTTTGGCACTAGACGTTCATAATGATGATCCTTGTGATATTGCTGAGAGAGAATTTAGTAATACTGAGGATTTGTTGGTGACCAAATAAAGTTCCACTTGAATTTAAACGTTGAAAGTTCTTATTTGTGATTCCTGCAATATTGCTTACGGAGAATTTAGTAATACTGAGGATTTTTTAGACCAAATATTGCTCCACTTGAATTTTTATGTTGCAAGTTCATGTTGAGGTTCCTGGTGAAAAAGATTAGAAGATAAAATTGCACTCTTATATTTGGTTGGTTCAATAAATATACTTCGGTCTTGTGAATCTTTTAATCCAAAATTTCTCATCGTTGTCCAGCTAGCTCGGTCCAAATCACCCATCTCAGCATAAAATTTACTCAAAATCTTTTGTTGCAAGTGGATTTCCCTTTATTACATTGTTTCCTCTTGGCCTTTTAAGAATTCCTGCTTTAGATTATACGATAAATCAAATATATAAAGAAAATTTTGTTGTGGGTTGATATCATGATGGATAATTTATAAATTTGTCCAACTCATGAAAACTGCAACTAATGATCAATACATTTTCAAATTTTAAACACCTTTTTAATTTCTAGTGAAAAGTTGACAATTAAATTTTGACAATTTAAAACTTGTTACTGTGGTTACAGAAAATAATAGTTAAAACAATTGAGCAAATTTCTTAAAGTTGTATCCTATGATTATTTACTCTCTGAAATTTAAATAGGCTAAATTATTTTTTATATATAATAACTGCAAAATTTTATGAATATTTAATAAAAGATTTTAGAAAATACTTTTTTTACAATTGAGTTAAAACTATGAGTTCGATTTACTTATTTAATCAATAATAATAATTTCCTTATTGTACATTTACATCCCAAACTATTACGTAGTTAAAAGTTGGTTTTAGCGAATTTCCCATAGGGAATAAGCTATTACCGTAGGTCTCATGGTAAGACCTAAGCCCGGGACCATGTTACTTTTTTGTTTTGAGGTGCCCAGAAACCAAAAATAATAGTCATTAAAATTTTTATATATATATATATATATATATATATGTATATATATATATATATGTATATATATATATATATATATATGTGTCCCTAGACACGATAACTCTCGTAAAAATGGTCCGATCGACACCAAATTTGGTAGAGATGTGTAATCCTACGTTTATTTGGATGAGTTCGAAAACCAGACATATCGACCTACTGGAAGGGGTAGTTTTGGGGGGTTTTGTACCCCAAAAATGGGTTTTTTGCATTTTTCATATGTAAATTTAAAAAATTTTAAATTTTTATTTCGACCATTGGATTTAGCTCAAAAAAACACACAATTTAGTATTTTGAAGCTTTGCTCTATCTCCATTGGTTACCGAGATATTACAAAGTCTAAAGACAGTACATTGTCTTTTGGGGCTCCAATGTTAATCTTATGGAGAATAAGGATGTGTTAATATTTCACTTATTAACCAATATTTTTGGATGAAACTTGGTATTTAGCTTCATTTGGTTGAGATTCATCCATTTAAGGTAAAAAATCTTGGTTTTTGTACTTATCATGGCAGCAAACCTGCATACTCTTTTCCCATGTTAATCATATGGAGAATAGTCAAACTATTTTATTTATGGACAGATATTGATGAAACTTACTATATGGCTTTATATGGTCGAAATAAATTTTTTCTATGCTAAAAACCTACTTTTAGTGTCCCCCATGGCAGCATACCTGCATACTCTTTCCTATATTTATCTTAAGGAGAATAGACATTTATTTCCCTATTTATAAGCACGTGATGAAATTTTGTTTACAAGTTTAGCTGGTCAAAATTAATATTACTAATTTGGAAATTCGCTGAGTACGCAGGTCTGCTGCGACGGGGGGTATTTTAGTTTATATTGATTATTTTTGTGTATGTTTATAATTATAATTATGATTATCATTTACAACAATTTTCGTTATGACATCACATTTTTGAGATGACATCGCATTTTTACGGCAGCAGCCGTAGCGATGGGTTATCACCCAGCGGGCCCGGGTTCGATTCCCGGCTCGGGGATAGAAAGATCGTTTGGCCGCTCCCGTGATTCGGAAGTCACGCTAAGCCGTTGGTCCACCTGCATAGAAAACAAAAAAGTGCAGGCATTTCAGGCGAGGAGAACTATCAGTTAATTACTGATATCTCTCCACTAAAAGCCATACGATAATTATTATTATTATTTTTGAGAAGTATTGCTAAGCATGACTTAACTGAAAATAGCAAAAAGCAAGACACACCAAAAAGACAAGACTGAAATTTTAATTTAATACTGAACTAAAAAAACTAGTGTTTAAAAGTCTGGTAAATTCTGCAATTTCAGTGTTGTATCCTAACTCTTATCACCATATCTTAGCCTTGGTTTAAAACGTTCACTGCGGTATAGACATGATTGACCTTCCTCCATGCTGAAAAATTTTATTGCATAAAAACATGTATTGTGATTGCTGGAAACCATCTGGTTGCATGAAAAATGCTTCCCAATTAATTTTCTTTGTCAGTCATTATGTTAAAAATAGCACTCACTGGTGAGTCCTCAGCATCTGGCGTTCTAATGCACTTTCTTGCTAAATCAAAAGTAAATTTGATTTAATTTAATTCAAATTTTACTAAATTTATCACTAATCAGAAGAAAACGTAAAAAGTTATAAAAATGCATATACAATCATTTAAAAAGAGCTATGGTATGGCACTCACTGGTGAGAACTCAGCACCTAGCGCTGTTGTAAGGTTCGTCGACTGGAAGAAAAAAACATTTGAGTCACTGTCTGAGTCATTGTCTGGACCCATTGCTTGTTTCTGGTATGTAGAAGCCATCGTTTTAATAATAATAAAACACTATATTATTATAATCTATCCCTAAACACACAGAAAATGAACGCAAAATGACATAAAATATAACAGCAATAAGCATTAGGATGTTGCGCAGTTAGGACATCCCGAGTCGTTCATAAAATGCGGGCAAAAGCTCCCCTAACCTCACCAGTGTACTGCTCCACAGCAACTGAATGAAGTAAACGATACACGAACAAACACGGGTGCACGCGCAGCGTGGCGGAAATTAACTAGACCACTCACCGCTGTGTGCCCCGCAGCGAATAAGAGTTATTTTAAGAGTGTGTTAAGAGTTATTTTTTCTTAGGCCCTCTTACAGTATTCTGCCACACAAAAGGAGAGTCTTTGTAGTTTGATTATTATTGTTTTTATATTTAGCTCTAGCAACCTCACCGATAAGTAAGTATACTTGGTGAGGCCAAGGTATGTAATTTGATTTTGCTATGAAAAAAATGAATAAATAAAATAAAAGTTGGAAATCAGTCTTGCCTATTACAATTTACATTTTTTCATAAATTATCAGTCATAATTTAACAATATTACAAAATCTGATTAAAATTCCGAAAGAACATTTCCTATTATGTACGAGATGGGTAATCCTGTCTTAAAATGTTATAAGAATTAAAAAATTCCATCTCGTCTCAAACTAAAAATCCAATTACGTCCATCCCTAGTTAAAACATATTTTTGTGCTCCCACCGTAATATATGCTAAAATACCTCATGCCAAGACATTCTGAAGAGCAGTACTTTGTTACCTCCTCCCTTTTAACTTACATCTGAGCAGCGTTCCCATCCTCATCAGTATAGCAGCTCCGAAGCAGCACGTTATTTGTCTTGTCGTAGAGATGCGTCTGGATAAATTCCGCCGCTCTGATGGCTCGTTTCGTGAAACTCTCATCTTGCAACGCTTCTGCTGCCTTGGCAAAGCCCGACAGCATCAGGCCTACATAGATACGTGAGTCATTACGTATTATAATGTCGTCTTACAGGAAAAAATATAAAGTCGTCATTAATTTAATATAAATTTTTAAGAATTTATATTTGAATGCAGAACTGGTTATATATTGGTTCACATAATAATAATTTTTCATCTTTAATCTTTATCATTATTTAGTAATATTTAAGAAGGTATTGTGATAATTTTTAAAACTGATATACATAATGTATATCAGTAAAACAAATATACATAAAAACAAATATACATAATGTTGTCCAATTAAAGCACAAATTGGACATTGGCCACTGGTCACATATTATTTCCTTAAATCTCAGTGTCGGGTAATGCCTTGACGCACAGTGGGTAGACACATTGCCACAATCTTCAATGATTAAATAATCGTTCTGCACCATTACTTTCTGTCATACACTTGGCTACACTTCTGTTACTCAAACTGTATCTTCTGTTGATTTATTGTCGTACTTTTTAAACATATAATTTTCTGTGTTACAGCCCTTATAATTTCTTAGTATAAAGTTTTTTTTTTCAACTACTCTCTAATTTAGCAATGAACTCCACCTTTCATAAGTTCCTTTCATTGATTAACGTCCTCACGCGTTATTGTCAATTTAATAGTGATCTAGGCACATGAGGTAAGTATTGATTTACCTCTCACAGGTTTTGTAATATCTTTATAGAATAGTTGAGATTCTATAACTTGAAACATCACCGCCCTGAAATCCAGCTACTTGGAGGTCACGAATTGTGGATAGTTATGTGCAATGGCTTGTGGATGCGATGTTCCATGGTGGGGATTAACGCCCACACTAGTGAATTAGTGAAAAGGAATAAAATGATGCATTAGGGATTTTCAAAAACTTAATGTATTTTTATCATCATTGTTTACAGTAATCTCAAGAATTAGGTATGAAAGTCTGATCACTCAAATTCGACTCACCATTCCAGGAAGTGAGGATCTTGTCGTCGAGGTGAGGTTTTGGCCGTTTGAGCCTCTCTTTGTACAGTATCTCCCGAGCCTTTGCCAGCTCCAACTGCAGCGTCGTCGTGTCGATGCCGAACTTGGCTGCGGTTTGCGCTTCCGTGCTGACGATCATCAGAACGTTCTGGTTGGTCAACTCGTTATGGGGATCCTGCAGAGTAACACATAAATAGGTTAATTTAATTAACAGCTATTTAAACAGTTAATAATTTGTCTTCTACACTGTTATACGGCAGTTTAATAGGCTAAATGCTGGTCCGAACGTCATTTAAATCTGTGGGCCCATTTAAGTGAATAATTTTTCGATCCAACAAATAATGTCCTTTGGGGTAAACAGTCACATTAAAAACACTGTGCCATAAAAAAAATCAAAACAAGATTATTTTAACAATGATATAAGGGAACTGACATGTATTTTCTATAAACTGATTTGTTTCGTATATGAAAAGTTTAGTGACAAAAAATATGTTCTTCAAGCAAGAAATAACAGCTAACCAAAACAGGTATTAAAAACTGGGCTGTTGTTTTTCTTTTCAATATAAATTAATAAAAAAATATTTCAAACGTTAACAATTTACATTTTTGTTAAAGGGTGTGTATTTACGACTCAGTATTTTCTCTGTTTTCTACAACTTAAAAGTAAGCCATCAAAAATATTTAATTTTACACTATCTTTAATACTACATACTTACTGACAGGTAAATTTATTACTATTATTAAGTTCAATTGGGATTCACTAAACTAAAAATATACTTGGGAATATCTCAGGAATCGTAATGCTAATGTTTTACAATCCTAGATAAAAATAAACTTGAAAACAAATAATACTCAAATAACCATTACAGTAACTCAAAACATCTACTGTGTGTTACAAATAGCTCTGTTGTTATAAAATACTAAAATATACCTTGAATTTTTCAGACTGCCCTTCAACAGTGAAAAATGATTTTAAATAAACATTTTGACGGTTTTCTTCTAACTCAGAAATATTTAAAATTGGGTTCGGGTTGTCGCCTCCAGACCAACGGAGTTCTTCCTGTGTTTTAAATATAAATAAAGTATACAATGTAATTATGTTAAAAATTAAACAACAATCTTACTAAAAAAATGTTTGAAAAACTAAATTTAAAAGGAAAGGACTTTTAATACCGACTTTGTATGCAAATATGGTATGCAAACAACTGGCTTGGTAGCTGAGTGGTTATAGTGCTCGCCTTTGAATCCAAAGGTTGCCGGTTTCGAAAAGGTTTGGACCATTCCCCGTCAAAACGTTAAAAATGCCACTGGCGTAGAAACACTCAAAACAAAAAACAGACTAAGACAGAACCAAGCCTAAGTTAGAGCAGTTAGATGGTTGAAGTCTCATCTACTAATAATTTCATAAGTCTTTTCAATAATTTATACTTCAAACTTCTAACATAAAAAAAATCATTGTTACTAGTAAAAAGAATATACCCTACCTGGTTAGGGTCTACATTGCCGCCGGGTCGAACATTGTAATGGTGGCAGAAAACATCGGCCAGTTTGAGGTTCGGTTTCCCCTCCACGGGTCGATCCAGGAGTTTCGTAATCTCCTCGTGGGTCCAAACACAAAACGCACCTTCCTTCTTCTCCTTGCTGTCCAGTGTTGGAAAAGAATCTGCATCCTCAGCACTGTAGAACCCGCCATCCTGTGAAATACTTTTGAAGTTATCAACAAATCAAAAGTACAATAAAACCTATCAAAATAAATTGTAGGTTAATTGTAATTTCTTTTTACCAAAAGATAAGTTACAAATAATTTAAATGAGACTTTATAAAAAAAGTTTAGTAATTTTATCAAACCACACTAATTTAGGAGATCCATATAAGGAAAAATAAATCAATTTTATTTAGCTTATAGAAAGGGTGTATTTTGCAATTACAATTGAGGAACAGTTTTCCTCACTTCAAAATGAAAATTTATGATTCCAATAGGTGGATCAACGACTTGACTTAAATGCACAGGAGTAGACGATCCATCTTTTTATGTTGAAGCAAGCATCAAACCCAGGTCTGCTCCCACTGGAGCCATTTCACTGAGCCTAAATGGCCAATGCCAGATAATAACGTTAGTTAATGATGTTGAAGGAGATTTTAGAATTATACACAGAAACACAAATACGACAATAAAAATTTCTTACACAAAATCTGTTCAATAAAACATACAATGAATTTTTTTGTCACTTACTTATGTAGAACACTGAAAAATTATACGAGGAAGTTTACTAGTTCACTAAAAAGTAAAGATACCCAGAGGACATTTTATTAGGATTTTTCAGTGGTGTAATCGACGTTGTGGTATATTTTTACATGGTTCGTTTCGATCTACTATAATAGCTCACAGACTAAACATCACGTTTCAATCATCGTTTAGTTTTACAGTCTGTTCAAAATTAATGAACGGTCGAACTGCGGATTTCAACACCTCCAACTTCTCCTGTCCCTCAAGTTTTCAGTAATTCAACCCATCATAACCAAATATTACTGCAGCTATTTAATTTCTCTCAAACTTTAAACATTGCTTTTCTGTGTACAAATATGCTAATTTGACATTTGAGATGTAAAAAGCAGCCCTTGCTTCGGCAATTGTTAGAAGTAACAATCATTGCTCTATTATCTACTTTTGAACTTCAAGCAAGAAATTAAAATAACCGATTAAAATTAATAAATATAGAAAAATTAGGATGATACTGAAACAATTTGGCCGGTGATAGGAAATTAAAATTGTTTTTGACCGCACATCAATTTTGAAAGGCATACAGGGGTATATGCAAGATTTTCAATTGTTGTATAAAATTCAGCAATAATAAAATAATCGAGTTTAGAAAGTTTGCAACCTTATAGATTACTTTCAGACTCTACAAGGGGGGGGGGGACACCCACCTTGTGGCTCAGATCCCTGGAGACGTAGCTGAGGATGTCCCTCACCACCTCCTCGTAGAGAGGGTCCTTGGTTACCAGGAAGGCCTGGGAGTACACCACCGCGAGCTGAGCTTGGTCGTACAGCATCTTCTCAAAGTGGGGCACGTGCCACTTCATGTCTGTGCTGTACCTGGCGAACCCCTGAAACACAGTTCAACCATGAAATATGCATGTTTTCGCATGGGGTGGATTTCAGACATTGGAATCAAATAATGCCTCATCAAAAGCCTCTATAATACTGTGTAAAACAACATCAGCTGGAATTCTGATAAATATTTAATTTTTTTTTTTTTTTTTTTTTTTTTTTTTTTAGGTTCACAGTCTTTTTTGCTAGACTTTTTTTTACAAACTATTTAATTATTAATAGGTGTAGGGAGGAAAGTGAGTAAAATTGGTTCTAAATACACAAACCTTGTGACTTAAAACCAATCCAAACTGCAACCAAATTTTGAATATCTGACAATTTTTATTTTTACTCACAATATCAAAAATCTAAAGAATGTCAATTACAAGGGTTCAAATAGTTGTCCCAATTTTATATATTGATCCCACACATCTCTTTTAGTTAGGCTTTCCCAAGTGTTAACTTCAACCACTTGAGTGTGGCAGGTATCATTAATTGTATATTTACTCCTATGGCTCAGAAATTTAATACTTCCAACCAAAACTTTTTTTAGAGGTTGACGGACCTCTTTTTGCCTTACTTTGCCCCGTCCACATAGACTATTGATCCGTGCGTGGATGGTATTAGACAAAATATGGGGGTGAGCCCTACACAAGGTGAAAGGTACTGATAAAAGTCACTGGCAGAACGCGGATTTGAACCCACGAAATCGCTGCCATGGTCTCGAAGTCCGGCGCGCTAACCACTATGCCACCGACTCACTGTATGAAGCCACCTTCAATAATACTTGTATGGCCACAGTAGCTTTTTTGCGGTTTTCAAGGAAGTAAAGTAAACCCATAAGAGTAACATTGACATTCTGGCAACACAGTGTAGTTAACGCTGGCAACACTGTCGTTATATCCAGAGTGGAAGCAAACGCCAGCTGATTATACGTTGGCAACAATTCTGAGTTTCAAGGTTAGATCACAAAGATAAGCTTGCGCAAAAAGAGTGCTTATCAGCTCTAGCGCTAAAAATAATCGTTGGGGAGACAAATTTGCACTTTAATCCCTTAATGCACAATAACTATTGTCATTAATTTCCAACCTGGGCCACATGATCGTGGATGCCTCCCCTAGCCATCATGTTGAGCGTGTGCAGCACCATGTCTCTCAGTTTCTGGTTCTTCTTCTCCTCGGAATTGCGAGCGAACGTGTGGAAAGCGAAGATCAGGTTGCTTGGTTGCGGAAACTTCGGTGCCAGGCTGAAACCTCCGTATGAAGGTTCGTAATGTTCGGCCAGCTGCTCGGTACAGAGCTCCCAACATTCGGGGCCGGGCACGTTACCTGGCAAACAGACACTATAATTAGTGGCAATATTAGTGGAAGATGAATGCTGAAATACGCCACATGTTCACACCTTTATTTCATTCCCCGTGGTTCACTTTTATTTCTTCTTCGTGATTTCCATTCTTTCTAGGTGAACCAGTAAAAAATTTTAATTTTTCCTCATAATCAATAAGGGAAACTGATTTAATGTCGTAAAGAGCAAAAAGTTTTCTTAATTGAACTTTGTTTTTTAAAAACCAGTTCAATGCTCAACTGTTTATACTTCTTTTGTTGTAATGTATAAAAAACTAAACTAATCCGTAGACTCAAATTTTATAGTTCACAGCCTTATTATCTAAAGGCTTTGGTTAGTCTATAAGTATAGGCTACATTTATACCTTTATTTAACCTTTATTTACCTTTAAGCATGATTTCCTTTCAGATTAAAAACTACAACAGTTTGTGCAATAACTAAAATTGGTTCATTTCATTAATAAACAAAGGGAAAGATGTAAAAGGCCGGCTAAATCAACAAGTTTGAATTTGTATAATGTCAGTTTGTATTTATAAATATCATAGAATTTCTCTCATTTATAATTTATTTTTTTGCTCTCTATGGATTTCTCTGGCCTTTTACCAGAAAGTAAATGGTTGCCAAACCATGGTTACATCTCACATATTCTAATAGGCTAGACCAGTTTATCGATATACACTGTAGTTGTGGATCATTACATTTGAATAAGACTATATACTTGTCAAACAAACAGATCTGTACGTTCTTCTTTCATCGTGTTTATATCCTTCTTTGTTTGATCGAGTTTCACGTTATTTAAAATCGTAAACTTCCTTAGGAAATTTTCAAATGTTCATACAGACATTTTTGTAATAGGCCCTACTACAATCGATAAAATTAACAGAGCACAGTTAGATTCGTTCTCTTCTTTAAGCCATTATAATTTAAACAAGTTTCAAAATGTACACTCACCAGAGATGAGGTTTTCCGACATGGGCACTTCAAATACCGTTGCGTTTTTTATGACTTCTGTTACGCTGTCTCCAATTCTGGACCACTGCGCCTTGTTCTCCTTCCACTGTTGAATGATCAAACATTTACAGATTAGTTTCTTCTAAAATAAACACTTGAAAAGTTTCGACTCTCCCTCTTCCTCTGTAAGGGTGAAGTTTCTACTCGATGTGTCAATTGCAAGGGTGAGTGCGGAAATGCAGGTAACAACCACTAGCTGACAATGCACTAACTGTACAATAGAGCTGGAATATTTTCACAACACCTATTCTGTACTCTAATATGAGTAGGGTAAGATATATTTGTATTTATGTTTGCACACGGATCTCAAAAACTAGTTCTGGGATCAAAATAATATAAATACAGGTCTCCATGCCAGGACAAACCTTATTTCTTTGTAATCTTTAATTGAGATTTAAAAAAATTAACATTGGTCTAATGGAGTTAAAAATCAAAACAATAGGCCTAATGAAAACAGCTCTCAAATGTCAAAGTGCAGACCACGTATTCCAGTACAATAAACTTGTGATTTTGTAAGGCAGCCAGTTATTTATTTTTTTTTTTTTTTAATGATACTTCATGGTGCTGATTATAAATCTTTAGATAAAAAAAGTTATGGAAAAGGATAAAACAACTAATCAATTTGTAGCATTGCATTAGATTTTAAAAAACAAAAGCATTAGTAAGCAAGAAACCTAGAATGAGAAGAAAGTAGGTGATATAAACAATAACAAAATCTATGAAGTCAAAGGTGCAGCACTTAAAATATCCAAAGCAAACCACTCATGAGTAAAGATGACGTCAGAGGTGCAGGACCGCTTCAATCAGCTGTTTTTGTCACCTACCTCGGTTTGTTCTAGATACATTGTTAGTAAGAATTATGAAAACAGCCGTTAACTAAATAGTTCAGAAATTGTTAATAGTTAGTGGATTCTAAATAGTTAGAACCTTGATACAGATTCAACATGTGTTTCAACAAATATACAACACCAGAGTACAACACTTAAGCCTACATTGAATCAGTCTGAAAGGTGAGTGAGCGAAGCTGAACGAGCAAACAAGATCATCGTAATGGTGAGTGAGCTGAGCGAACGAGCTCGTCTTGAACAAGAAATAAGCCTTTTGCACTGGGCATTTTAGTGCACTGTCTGTCACTGATAATATTATAAAGAATATTACTGTTTGAGTTCACCAAGAAAATGCTCGGCCCCAGGTACTATTCTGTTAATCAGGTAAGGATTGGACTAACTGCATTTAAATTCATCGAGAATGTATGGTAGGAAACAATCATTGGCTTAAACAACTATCAACTTGTATGTGCGACATTTGCACATGTCTGACCAAATTAGGGTGATTGACACTTCTCAGGTGTAAGAATAAATTATTTTTCTAGTCATTGGTAGTATTCCGGGCGCCTCACCGGTAACACCAAAACGGTAACTTCGTCTGCTATGTCGTCTGCTAACAAGGCATTTGCATTGTTTAGCAGACGACAAATTAGTTACCGGTAAACCCGGTGAGGCGCCCGGAATACACTGAATAAGTTTACTTCTTGAGCTATACTTTCTTGCATGTGGAACAATATGAATCAACGACTTTAAATCAGTCGAACATTTTGCACAAATATTCCCAATATACCACCGAACTTATACTGCAATAACTGATATCACCAAAAACTCTGCAGACCAATATTTTGGCTTCTACCGAATAGTGTACAGTCAACAATGAAATATACATTTAAAATCATGAGTCCCACCTCTTTTGCCCACTTAAGCAGTTCACTCTTGAACCCGCGACGGCCATAGCGGTCCTCGGGTGGGTAGTACGTGCCTCCCGACACCGGCTTCAGGTCAGGTTTGAGGAAGACGCTCATCGGCCAGCCCCCACTGCCGGAACAAGCCTGCGAGGGAAAAAACAGCTGATCAGAGCTCAGGTCCATCCTGGAGGTCCAAATTTAAAAGTTTTGTTGCATAATTGAAAATAAACGCTCGTTAATAATTCAAACAAGTTTTTTTTATTTCACCTATTGCTTGTAGTGACTTTTATGTTAAATTATTAACAAATGTTGATAAAAATTCTACGGTATAATATTAAGCCATAAGTTGCATTAAAGTATTCAAAGTATAAATGTATAAACTAGACTATACTTTGGAAATAACTAATGGTTTATTAATGTCAAAATGATGGTTTATTATAACAGTTTGGAAAAAGGGAAATTTTGGGGAATATCATCAGACCATACATAATTTTTGAACCGGGTACCTATGGTTATTAATTAAGAAGTTACCGTGTATTAATTAAGTTATTATAGTTATTAATTAAGTTACTCTAATTAAGAATTGAATTACTTCATAAGAACTTAAGAAACTTAAAACTATATATGGTAACTTTTAATACTTAAGGGTGCACTCTACCTCGGCGTCAAAATCGTCGAGCGAGACTGTTAACTGCCGCTATACTCGGAAACTCACATTTTGGAAAATGTATGACGGGTGATTTTAAATTTTGTTACTTTAATGCTTTTTTTGGTTTCAGTGCGAAATCGATCAGTCGTCTAGTAACGATTTTTTTTTAAATTGCAGACCTTTCGCATCTCCCTTCTTGCATCGTTACCTATAAACTTTTTACCAATCTTATTGCAGATTCTTATTCTTAAGATTATATTGTACTCATGTATCGTCTTATTTTTTCTTAAAAAATTGTTTTTAATACGTTAAAACTTGATACAAAAACGCTTATTTCAACATTATTAGCAAGCACCCTGCTTGGTAATTTAAATTAATATCGAAATTTTAAGACGATAGCGGAGTACAAAATTATATTACGAAAAGAATGACACCAAAATATTCTAAATCGGTTTACAACTGGGGCGACAAACACGGAGATTCTAAACCCTTGCATCCGCGTACAGCAGATGGGTAGAGCGCACACTTAAGGAAAAAAAACAAAATTGACTCTATATGTTTAAGATTCTCAATGATAAGTTAAAATTTGTTCAAGTTTTTTAAAATAATCTCCACATAAGCAGCCTTACCTGAACAAATGTCATGTAAACTTTATCCACGTCCGGCCTTTCTTCACGGTCAACCTTGATATTGACAAAGTGTTGGTTCATGACCCGAGCGATGTCTTCGTTCTCAAACGATTCCCTCTCCATCACATGACACCAGTGGCAAGTGGAGTACCCGACAGACAGAAAGATGAGCTTGTCTTCACGGCGAGCTTTCTCGAATGCTTCCTCGCCCCATGGATACCTGCAAACAAATGTTTTGTTTAAATCTTCCTACTAAAATAAAAACTAAATGTATCTTGTTCAAAAATTATAAGAATGACCAAAGTAAGACTAAACAAGTGGATAGTAAATGTCGGATGAAATTAAATATTTAGAGATGCACAGTTATAGTGTGTTTTTTTTTTTTTTTTTTTTTTTTTTTTTTTTTCTTTTCTTTTTTAGCGAATACTAGGCTTTAAAGTTATCTTAAATAAAGACTCTATAACTTGTATGATTAACAAATCAAACAGCTAATGGCAACTTTTAAAAAATTCACAAACACTCTTGAGTAAAAAACTTTTTTCATATTTTAAGAAAATTAAAACTTTTAAAGTTTAAAATAGTTTCTAAACAAATTTAAAAACCTAAAAAATAGAGATCATTGGCAGATTTTTAAGAAGTAGTTAAGTCAGGGATAGGCCTATAGATATTTCACTACTGTAAATGTTACTTTTGATAACTACTGCTTTTATGTTTTTTAATTTATAAAGGTCCTACTTATGTAAAAATAAATATTTTGTGAAAATAAGAAACCTTTTCTTACTCATTTCCACATAATGAAGGTTAAAATAGACATTGGGCCTTTCAATATGCGAAATTTGCATTAACATCCGTAAGTTATAACTAAGCTCGATTTTATTTTTGTCGGAAAAATAAAAAAGAGTTAGGTAAACCACTCAAATGTTGTGATCCTACCAAATACCGTGATTCACATAGTTTTTCACCAATAATAAGAAAAACGGCAGTCAAAGACATCCATATTTACATTTAAAATCAAATTTGATATTTTCGAATTATTTTTGAACGCATTTGTCTTCACCCGCATAAGGCAGTCTGGACAAAACATAGTTTAGAAGTTGGCATGTTCTGGGACAGGCATTTGCCTTAAGATCATTACGATTTCAAACTACCATAGAGGTAAATGGAACAAGCCCTGATTACCAATATTTTTTACTTACACATGATTTTGATATAAATAATGGATAATCATATATGATTACAGTAGACTCCCTCTTAACCGGCCACCTTTTAACCGGTCTCCGCTTTAACCGGCCTACCCTGATACAAAATGACATCTTTTTAACCGGCCATTTTAAATCTCAACATCGCTTTAACCGGCCCTGTATCGCCGGAAACATGATTTTCTTATCTACTGTATCTTTCAATTCAACGTTATTTCATATTGGCGTTCTTAAACCAATTAAAATATAACGTCCTGGACGGAAGTGAATACCGGAAGTGAATGCATTTGGACCTACTATCCAGTAAACCACAATTATAAAACGAATTATTATTAGTTTGGGTTTGTTGTGGATTTTATAGGTGTCGGGTGTTAGTTATAAATCATTTACAGTAATGTATTTCAAGTTTTTTTCAAGTGATAATTATATTTAGACCATATAGAATTGTTGGTTGGCGTTTTTAAATGAACATCGGTTTAACCGGCCAATTCATTATCCGGCCGGGGCCTGGTCCCGAAGTGGCCGGTTAAGAGGGAGTCTACTGTAATTTAAAAGTTTATTGGTGTTTTTATAGATGCAGAAACCATTCAGGTTATATTTAAAAGGCATAACAGACTTTAGCCATGAAAGAATACAGTTTTCCAAAGTCCGTGATTAAATCATGTAAATTAAATTACGGATTAAATCACGGACTTTGGAAACACATAGGCTATTGACTTTTAATTTGGACTGAACAATGTTTCTTTTTCAAAAGAAATATGTTAAAGATTGGAAATAATATATTTTCAACATTCTAAAATTAGGTATTACTAAAGTCCGTATCTAGATAAACAAATTTTATCCGGTTGGTAAAGCATAAGTAAAAAAATTGTTGGGCTTTTGACCACGGACTTTAGCAGAAGTGGAAGAATACAGCTTTCCTTACTCCGTGAAACCACAGATTTTGGCAATGACGTATTGACTTTGTATTTGGGCTGAACAATGTTTATTTGTTATCAAGAAATATTTTTAAGTCTGAAAAACTAATATTTTAATCATTCCAAAATCATTTGCTAACCTCCGTTCTTAGATACGGTACATCAATTCTAACCAGTTGGTAAAGTATAGTTTAGGCTAACTTATATCACCATTAAGTTTGTCTTCTATGGATGAGATGTTTGCAACATGATGGGAGTGGTGAAATCAGCAGACAGCTGTCTTCCGTCTTAACTTGAGTCGTATTTCAAGGTTAGAAATGACTTCCCATTTCTCATCAAGTAATATTATAATGTTTTCAGTATTTTTTTTATGCTATTGACATTTTTATTGCCTCTGTAACTAGGAGTTATGGATTTTGGCAGCACAATCATCACAGAGTTATGTCAGAATGGCAAAACAATATAACGACATTATTTAGGGTGATAGTAAAATTAATTTCATGTAATGTTACAAACAAAACCCATCAATTTGTTCAGAATTTAATAACAAAAACATTAGTAGTATGATAAAATTGTTTAAGCATTTTTTTTTTCATGTACAGAAAAAGAGATGCGCTTCCCTTAAGGTCACGCACGGTACCGTAATTGGGCGGTTCAAATTGTAGCCTATCAATAAATGTGACTAAAAATTTTAAAAGCAACAGGTGAAAAAGCAGGAGTGTTATAATTTTACACCCACAAAAAAAAATCATTTATTTTATGTGATTGGATTATTTTTTAAACTTAACTTACCAGTCCACAGGATTGTGAGCATGCTGCAAAAGGTAAGGTGACTTTGATTCAATGAGCCGGTTAGTGTGCTTGGGTTTCACTTCCGGTTCCACACCTGTGGCCATTTTAGTTGCAAAATCTCTATCGACAGTGGAGTATAACCTGTAAAAATCCATTTACTTCTTAAGACTAAATTAAACATAAGGTAAGTTATCCAAAAATTTGTAGGCACTCTAAAAAGTGTTTAAATGAGGGTTGTTAAAAAAATCATATAGGCCTACTATAGTTTCCATAAGTTTAATACACACCAACTTATAGAATAGGGCTTAGGCCTAAAATCTTATAGGACTACCAGAAAAATGTAAAAGGTTGTATAGCCTAGCCTAGGCTTAGGCCTACTTATTTATCATTGTACTGTCTCATACAATTTACTAAGCTAATCAATTGTGGTTCGGACATTTCCTAAGAAAACTTTCTTTTCTAAACATGGTTCTTTTCAGATTTTTCCAGTGCTGTGTGTTTGAAGTATGGTAAGCACATATTGCAAACACGAATCTACCAACTTCCAACTTCAAATAATTTAATAATAATAATAATAATAAATTTTATTCCGCTGACAAATTTACATTGTATGGGAATTTACAAAAAGTCTTTCTATCTGATTCACAATTTAAAACTCACAATTCCGGATTTTTCAACAAGATAATTCATTGTTAATTCATTTAATACTCTAAACTGTTTCAAGTCTTTTAATTTTCAATTGCTTTTTTCTTCTTTCTTTCTTTCTTCTTCTTTTTTCTTTTTTCTTCTTTCTTCCTTCTTCCTTTAACTTAGGTACTACGAGTATGCAGGAAAAACAAAATACAAATCTGTGATAGTGTTTCCGTGTGACAAAGAATCAGGCTCATAAGTACAGTAGACTCTCTCTTAACCAACCACCTCGCGACCAGGCCCGGTTAAACCGATGTTTTATTTTAAAATGCCAACCAACAATTTTATAATACAAAATATATTTCTGTACTGTCCTACAGTATATAATTTATAGCTAACGTCTGACACCCATGCAATAAGATAAGAAAACAACTTTTCCAGCGAGACACAGCCGGTTAAAAAAGCGATTTTTAAATAAAAATGGCCGGTTAAAAAGTGGTTTTTGTGTCAGGGTAGGCTGGTTAAAGTGGAGACCAGTTAAAAGGTGGCTGGTTTAAGAAGGATTCTACTGTATAAAGGCTTTTAAAATTTTGTGTGTAGGTATACCGATTATAGTAATCAAATAATCAATTTTGGTTATTTTAGAACAGCACCCGTTTTTTACACATAATCCCTTTTACAGAGGGATAAACTTATCCTCTAGCTTATATTCAAAGGATGGGTGGGCGGGTCTAAATTCTAGATCATTTACTACCTTGATGATTATTGCTTAACAATATGATACCTACCTAGTTGTTGCTTATTGTTACATGTAATGAAATGGCAGGCCTGCCTACCTAACGCCAATCTCGTAGCCTGCACACCTACTTCTTGCAAGATGTTTTGCTGCTGAAGACAGATACCTAAGCCATTACTTCTTAGGCCCTAATTACTTAGGTAATGCAGAACTATCACGGCCCGTATAATTAACTCTAGCAGTGGCCAATGTTAGAAGTGGGAAATGGCCAGGCGGATTTGGCAAATTTGCAGACCTTTTTTTGAAAGTTCCTATACCCTAAATTCTAAATATAATGTAAACCTAGTCAACCTTATATTCATTTTATTTGTAAAAAGTTGTAGATTATGAAAACAATAAAATAAATAACATCAAAAAGAGTGGTTTTGAGATAAAAATAAATAAAATAAAAAATTTAAAATATTTATTTTGAAATTTCAAAAGCAACCTGGGTAAAAATTTTTCTATGATTTTTTTTAATTCATTTGTAGATAATTTATTTCTGTACAGAAAAATATAGCATAGCCTAAGTGGGGATTTTTATTGTTTTTGCATGAGTTACAAACAAATATATATGGAAACACGAAAGACCATCAAATCTTACGGCGTATACATTTTATACATATTGATAATATAACTTAATTATATTTTTACTACCCATGAATAACTTATTTTTGTAATCCCAATGAAATAAGGAACAGAAATAAGTCATAAAAATCATAGAAAACAGGTACTATGTTTTGCCGTTGTTGGCGCATCGTCTGCTCATATAATGTTGCGCTGTAAAATATGGCATATTTTTATAACTGTCGTCACAGTGTTACAGAACTCGCTAAGTTTAAATGTTCATTTAGGCTATGTATTAAAATGAAAGTTTAGAATCTTATCTTTCGAACAATATAAATACTATCCACATTAGAGTTAGTTAATATTGGTTTTTAACCATTACAAAATTGTTGGACCCATACTGTCGCCATAGATGAAATATACTACAGTATACGTATATATATGAATATATAAAATGTATGACGTATGTATATATATATGTAGTATATTTCATCTATGCTGACGCAATGCGACGGTGGCCATGGCAGTGCACTCCACAGCGCATTGCCATACTATCGCAACGCGACAGTTGGCCAGCGCTAGGGTTAACCCAAGTAATACCATTGAGCAAGTGTCAACATTTTATAAAATGAATAAACTATAGCCTAAGCGTGGCCTAAACCTAGCCTGACTGTGCTAGGGTAAACTAATTTTTTATGAAATTGTGCGCCTACTGATCAAATTATTGCTATTTTAAATGTTTACCATCAACTGATCATAACAGGTCATAAATAAGGGTTAGACCTGAATTGTTACCATACTGAAAACGTACCTTTTGTTACATGTTAATTTTGCCACTGCCAAATGATCTAAGTTGGATTGTTTTGGAATAACAACACACCTAGAACATTTATGTTCACTGTACTTCACTCTCCTGATAATACTTTGTATTATTGGGCTGTGTGTTATTCTTCCCGAAAACATAACATATAATGTCAATATCGATTATTTTTAATTATTAACAAACAACATTACGAAAATTTAGGTTACACTCGTCAGGTCAGGGTTAACTTATTTTTGATTGAGCCATCCAAACCCCAAACAACCGACCGAGGGACCGACAGTGACAATCAGCTGTTTGGCATTCAATACTAACACCAATCATATTGTTCCAGGATAAAATGCACAAATACCAATATCACAAAATAAAAATGAAAAATATTTTATAAAATATAATTCACAAAGTTATTTTTAACGGCAACAAACCCATACTTAAGACAACATTGATATAACTATATCATTTTTCTTTAGTATCTAACGTTAACAGTTAATCAAAAGAGTATGAAAACATTTCTTTGGCCTTTAAGTCAAAAAATATATATGGTATTGCTACGTCCTACGTCTTGAATTAACTAATTAATTAATTGTTCTCTTGAGCTTGCTAATCTCAACCATAAATAGCTTGACTATACAAATAATTAAATCCAGTATTTAAGGCAATAGTTCATTATGGGAAATCATATTATACTAATACGAGCAATGTCTGAAGGGATATGTGTTCCATGATCTCGAAATAGATTGTGCGTGGAACAAACGACATATTACGTAGAGATCTTTCACTTCCTGATACCAGCACCAAACTTTGGGAATTGACTAAACACATGTAAAAGAGTAAAAATCTGCCGGGAGGCAAACTTAAATATAATGACGTCACGAGCAGTGACGTCATCAATATGGCCGCTCAGCCAATTACAATAATGTCGCATATCTCGGAAACTCCTTAACCGATTTTGACATTTGATATCTTATTTGAAAGGTCTAATCATGATCTATAATAAAGGTTATTACACTTTTAGCGGTAAAAACAACCGTTTTTGAGTATTTTGTAAAATATTAATTTTTATAAGTATTTGCAATTTCAGCGAATTTCCCACAGGGAAGAAGCTATTGCCGTATGTGTTATGGTAAGACATAAGCCCGGGTACTTTTTCATTTTGAGGTGCCCATTGACGAAAAATAATAGTCATTAAAATTATATATGCATACATATGTATGTATGTATGAATGTATGTATGTATTTGTCCCTAGACACGAGAACTCTTGTTAAAACCGTCCGATCAAGACCAATCTTAATATGTAAAGATGTGTAATCGTACGTTTATTTGGATGAGTTTGTAAACCAGCTATATTGACCTACCGGAAATTGTAGTGTTAGAGGGTTTTTACCCCAAAAGTGGATTTTTTGCATTTTTTCACATCTAATTTTAAATTTTGATTTTCATTACTGGATTTAGCTAAAAAAAAAAAAAAAAAAAAAAAAAAAACACACACACAACTAAGTATTTTGCAGCTTTGCTCTATCCCCATTGGTTACCAAAATATTAAAAATTATAAAGACAGTACATTTTGGGGCTCGAATGTTAATCTTAAGGAGGAAAAATAATGTTTTAATATTTCACTTATTAACCAATATATTTTAACAAAACTTGGTATTTAGCTTCATTTGGTTAAGATCCATCCATTTATGGTAAAAAAATCTTGGTTTTTTGTATTTATCATGGCAGCAACCTGCATACTCTTTTCCCATGTTAATCACATGGAGAATATTCAAACTAATTTATTCATGGACGGATATTGATGAAACAGTATATGGCTTCATATGGTCGAAATAATTTTTTATACTAAAATTACCTACTTTCAGTGTTCCCCATGGCATCAAACCTGCATACTCTTTCCCTATTTTTATTGTTGGGATAATAGACATTTATTTTCCTATTTATGAACACGTGATGAAATTTTGTTCACAGGTTCATCTGTTCTAAATTAATATTACTAATTTGGAAATTCGCTGAGTACGCATGTCTGCCACGGAGGGGTATTATGTATGTAAATTAAGTTAAATAATAATACAAGACAAAATTAATTATATTATTATTGTTATCATATATTTCATGTAAATATATCCAGCTACCTATATGTTTATTCTTGAACAATGACCTTCACAAGTACATAATAGAGTTTACCGAAGTCGCATTTTCACACAGCGTCACTTATTACGTTCCTTACACTTAAATGGAACAAAATCTAGACAGTGTACACTAACGTCTGGAATTGTCGTCCAGAGAGGTGTAACCATCGGACCATCATCGGATTTCCAGCCCCACTGACAAGGATCGTTCACTGCTGGTCTTCAGGTTTAGCAGTTTCTCCAAACGTTACATTGAAGCATTGCACGTTTTAAGTGCTGCAATAGCGCACCCACAGTTGGTGGGATATGTTCTATGTTCCTATTCATTTGAGTAAAAAGTATTCTGCGTGCATGGTTTACATGAAATATATGTTAACAATAATAATATAATCAATTTTGTCTTGTATTATTATTAAACTTAATTTACATACATAATACCCCTCCGTCGCAGCAGACATGCGTACTCAGCGAATTTCCAAATTAGTAATATTAATTTAGAACAGATGAACCTGTGAACAAAATTTCATCACGTGTTCATAAATAGGAAAATAAATGTCTATTATCCCTACAATAAAAATAGGGAAAGAGTATGCAGGTTTGATGCCATGGGCACTGAAAGTAGGTAATTTTAGTATAAAAAATTATTTCGACCATATGAAGCCATATACTGTTTCATCAATATCTGTCCATGAATAAATTAGTTTGAATATTCTCCATGTGATTAACATGGGAAAAGAGTATGCAGGTTGCTGCCATGATAAATACAAAAAACCAAGATTTTTTACCATAAATGGATGGATCTTAACCAAATGAAGCTAAATACTAAGTTTTGTTAAAATATATTGGTTAATAAGTGAAATATTAAAACATTATTTTTCCTCCTTAAGATTAACATTCGAGCCCCAAAATGTACTGTCTTTATAATTTTTAATATTTCGGTAACCAATGGGGATAGAGCAAAGCTGCAAAATACTTAGTTGTGTGTGTGTTTTTTTTTTTTTTTTTTTTTTTTTTTTTTTTTTTTTTTTTTTTTTTATAACTAAATCCAGTAATGAAAATCAAAATTAGATGTGAAAAATGCAAAAAATCCACTTTTGGGGTAAAAACCCTCTAACACTACAATTTCCGGTAGGTCAATATAGCTGGTTTACAAACTCATCCAAATAAACGTACGATTACACATCTTTACATATTAAGATTGGTCTTGATCGGACGGTTTTAACAAGAGTTCTCGTGTCTAGGGACAAATACATACATACATTCATACATACATACATATGTATGCATATATAATTTTAATGACTATTATTTTTCGTCAATGGGCACCTCAAAATGAAAAAGTAACATGGTCCCGGGCTTATGTCTTACCATAACACATACGGCAATAGCTTCTTCCCTGTGGGAAATTCGCTGAAATTGCAAATACTTATAAAAATTAATATTTTACAAAATACTCAAAAACGGTTGTTTTTACCGCTAAAAGTGTAATAACCTTTATTATAGATCATGATTAGACCTTTCAAATAAGATGTCAAATGTCAAAATCGGTTAAGGAGTTTCCGAGATATGCGACATTATTGTAATTGGCTGAGCGGCCATATTGATGACGTCACTGCTCGTGACGTCATTATATTTAAGTTTGCCTCCCGGCAGATTTTTACTCTTTTACATGTGTTTAGTCAATTCCCAAAGTTTGGTGCTGGTATCAGGAAGTGAAAGATTTTTACACTTGTTCCACACACTAATCAGAATAGCTAAAACTATAGTAACCAAGGAAACGAGAGTGAAGTGTGGGATGGTTGCCAAGGAAACGGCGGGAATTGTGGGTAAAATGGCGCAAATCAAAAAGGGACACAAAATTAACATGTGAGCACTCTATATCTATTTAACCTCGTTGGCCAATACTAAGTTATTTGACTTTGATATTTGGCTCTAATGCAACAAATTTTGTAAATTTAAAGCCAAACTAAGGTTAGGATCTTAAAATATACTGTTTTAGAGGAGTAAAAAACGCAATTCTTTGTCTTTCACCCGACCGATTTTAAAATCGATATTTTTAGTAGGAAAAATCGATCTCCAAAAAATATCGTCTTGAAAAAATCGATGTCAAAAAATCGATGTATCGAATGGTAAAAATCGATTTTTCCGAAAAATCGATTTTATTTTGCCATCACTAGGCTACAGTAG